>BGPR01018965.1:0-30033 GCA_013235015.1 Araneus ventricosus | reverse complement strand
CAACCACATATGTTGGTTGTGTCTGATATTGAAGGTAAGAAAATTGGATTTTGAAATATTTTTAGCCGCTTTCACTGGATGTAAATTTCTTTAGATTTAAATTTTTGAAAAAAAGTTGTTAATTTTGACAATTAAAAGATATTTTTGGAATGAGAGGGGGACTTGCTTTTTCATTGTTTTATCTTATGCACTTAAAGATTTCATTTTGTATGTATGGAAGTAAGGCATAAAATTTGCTATCCTCGTGTCACAGTTCAGAGTTTTGAGGCCTGTCCCAAAATAGCTGTCATGTTATTTCAAATGGAATGCTAATATAGCCAAACTAAAGTGAGATTGTCCATTAAAAATCTAGGTCAAATTTGTTGCATTTAAGGCAATTTCCATTATAAAGATAAATTTCAAGAGTTTTGGATATAAAATTTTATTAAATATTTGATATTAAATAGTGTGTAAAAATACAGTTTTTACAATGCATTGCTTTTTCTGTTTTGTTTGCAGATGTTTTTCTTCCGTCACCTGATAATCTATTAGTTAATGTTCATGAAAGTAAATCTGTAAGTATCTTTAATTGTATTACTTGCATTAAACATTTCATTTTGTAAAATTTTTTAGAATGTCTATATTTTATTTCTCCCAAAAATCAATATGCAGTGTTATCAGAATTTTATAAGTTAATTATTCTCATAGTAATTTTTAAAAGGGAATCTTTCTTAATAATTGATAAACAAAAACCTTTATGCATTTTCTTTTACTTTGTAGCTGATTGCCGATTTGCTGACAGATCTTCCAAAGAGGTTTGCAATGAATGGAGACATAAACTGTTGCCTTGGTGCTGCACTGCAAGCAGCATATAAATTAATGGTAAGTGTTCATAAGTATGAAATAAATTGGAAGAATAAGCTGGTTGTTAGACAATGCTCTGATGAAATTTTATTTTTAGTCTCCAGTTGGTGGTCGAGTGACTGTTGTTCTGACATCTTTGCCTAATTATGGCCCAGGAGCTTTGAAGAATAGAGAAGATCCTAACCAAAGAGCTGGAAAGGTAAGGAAAAAAACTGGATTGATTCTGTGTTTAAAATTGGTTCTTATTTCACAATATCACTTGTAGTATGAGCTTTTTGAGCTATATATAATAAAATGTGCCATTTATCCTAATGTGCAATGTAGCACAAATTAAGATATGGTAAATAATTCATTCCAAATGTTGATCTGTGTATTTTAAATAGGGAAAGAAAATTCAGGAATCCTAGAATACCACTTATGTTACTTTTTATATATTTAACTATGTAATTTATTTCTTCATTTAACTGGATGTTAAGATTAAATTGCCTGTAAGCTGGTGGATGTCTTAAAGGCAGATATTGCTATAAGTGATTGCTGATACATTTAGCATTGCATCAAATCATAGCTATTATTATATGGTTACATTTATCTAAAATTGTATTTTCATAGTTTTAATAATTAGTTTAAATTCTAATTGAATATTATATTGTCTAATGTATTTGCCTTTATTTTTCAGTATTCTAGAATATGAACAAAATAGCCAAAACAAAAAGAACAAGAATAACAGAACAAATCTCTATTTTTCAGGATATATCTAATATTGGGCCTGCTAATGACTTCTATAAAAAGCTTGCATTAGATTGTTCTGGACAACAGATTGCTGTAGATTTGTTTTTACTTTGTTCACAGTATGTTGATATTGCAACAGTCAGTAAGTACATTTTTTTCTAAATAACTTTTTATAAATCTTATTAGGGGATTTTCTTTAATAGCCTATCGTCCCCCTCCAAATTTCTTAAGAGTTATGATAGTTAAATTTAATATAGTTCTAACAAATAAATTAAAATTCTTTATTACAGTTCCTGGTAACTTATTTTGTTAAATAAGTCCCATTACTGAAAATTCTTAAAAATCTGCGTTTTAGCGTTTAAAGAAGCTTTTTAGTTTTACAAGTGGTATGTAGTATATCTAAATGATCAGCTTTGAAATCAGCATTTAAATTTTAATAAGAATTATATATATTAAAAAGTTTCAACATGATTTTTAGAGTATTAAAATTTTTTATCATAATTTAAAAAAGAGGTCTTGTTTGCATATTCGTTAAACTATTAAAGAAAACTTAAACTAGAATTTTTTAAATGTTCTCTTCTCTAATATATATCTACGAGTGTTGCACTAAAAAAAATCATTCAAAAATACCTTGGTTTGATTTAATTTTGTAGGCTGTATATCAAAATATTCTTCTGGAGGTGTTCTTTATTACCCTGGATATCATCGAACAGTAGGTAGACTACAAGTTAACAAATTTGCTGGTGATTTGAAAAGATATCTAACAAGGAGAATAGGATTTGAGGCAGTGATGCGTGTAAGATGCACCAGAGGTATGTTACTTGGTGGTTAATTTAAAATTCATCTATAAATTTCATAAAATTTTATGTACATATTTTATATATATAAAATATTCTGCATCAAAAAGCTTTTATTTACTTCAAGTATAAGGTATTTAAATTATATAATTGAAGTCTGCTATTGAAAGTAAAATGCATCACTCTTATCTTAATATAAATAACTTCTCTGATCCTGATTAGAGCATCTGTGGTCTGTTAAAACATACACCATGCATTTTTGGTAAAATTGGCTCATTCTAGATCCCTAGTTGATGAGAGGGGTTATGGTTCATTGGGGCCGCAGGCTTCATCACTTGCAAGATATGGCTTTATGAAAATGGAAATTATACCTGTTAGTTTATGCATGTGCTAATTGAAGATAATTAATTTAATTTTTTTCATGGAAAGAACAATATTGTATTTTTAAAAAAGTTTTTAATTTTCATGGATTAAAAATAAATCAAACTATTAATGTGATATTACAATGATAAGAGAATTATGGGAAAGAAAAAGGTAATGATAACGAGTGACAACAATCGGGGGAAAATTTTGTTATTGAAGGATCAAACCCGCAACACTGAGTTATGAATGTGATACATTGACGACTATGCTGTTGACTTACAGATTGAGGGTGAAATGAGGTCTTTTGTGATTTTAGCTGTCATTTATATTGCAGTGTATATAACAAAAAAGTACCAAAAATGCATGGCCATCTCAGTTTGTGAATTAATTCAATTTTCTGTCCTCTGACTTAAACTATTTTCAGATTGTTCTCTTGTTTGCCTAAGCCCATCTGCTTCATTTCTAACTGATATCTTTTGAATCATTTCATCCAAAATTTCATTGTATTGTAAGAAATATTGTGAATTTCTATGTCTTAAACTCGTTTTCGAGAAAAATTTGTTGTACCCCTGATTGAATGTAGTAAGACCAAAGGAACATCACCCCGCCCTGCCTAAGCATCCAGTAAACAACTGAAAGACCGGCTGCTGCAACAGGTAGTCGGGCACTGTGGTTCCTGCATAATAGCCCCCAGTACGCGCGGCGCCTGCGGCGGACCCCCCCCCCCCCGTTTTACCGGGTACGACCCATCGTCGGAAGTGGGCCCAAAGAGCCACACCACCATTATTGTGCCATCGGGTTGACGAGAGCTTGCTTACTTATATGGCAGCCTCTCCTCTGCGAACTCATGGTGTCCCCCCCGATGGGAAGATTGAATGTAGTAGCAGGCTGTGCTTATGAAGTTATGTCTGACATGAAAAAGGCTACCAGTTTTGTTTTGTAATAAACAAACCGATTATTGCCATTAGCAAAAGAGAAATTAACCTCTTTTTCTATACCACATACGTTAACGTTTTATATATAAAGTCTTTGTGGTTATGCATTTATGTTCCACATCTCCTCCTAAACCACTTTACTGATTTCAACCAAACTTTGCACACTTATTATTTAAGACCAAGAGGAAGATTACCCTCAACTTAAAGTGCAAAAAATTAAACTTCCAGCTAATTAGTAATTAACTGGAATCTTGTTGTTTTTCCGCAGTAATTTCAAAGCAAATTATCCCACAAGAAATATTTTTACACCATCTTAAATTGCAAAATTTTGCTTTTTCAATGATATCAATTTAATTTCTGCACCATTTTTCCTTTAATTTTTATTAATTTTTCAAAATTTAATTGAAAAATAATAGATGTAGACGATTTTGAAATAAGGAAATTTGTAGGTATTCCGTTGCTAGGCAACGATGAGACTGAACTACTCTACCTTTATTTTTTCAGCCCCAAACCCCAAAAGTTAATTAAAATTTCATTTAGTTTAAAAATTAAGCAAGATTTTGGCATTTTTCAATGATATCTTTCAAAAATATGATCTCACAAAAAATATTTTTACACCATTTTAAAGTTAAAAAAAAAATTAGCTTTTCATTGACATGAATATAATTTGCATACAATTTGTTTTTTTCATTTTAATAAATTTTCCAAAATCAATTTTATACACAATTTGTAACAATATTTTTTTTATTGTTGAACATGAATACATATGAAAAACCTTTGCCAGAACATATTAGCAGAATTCTGGAAGAACACTAAAAGAAAAGTAGACAATTCAGAGAGATGATTAATAGTTTATATCAGGAACAACTATTGATTTGTTTTTATTTCTTTTTTATTAATGAGAGATTTTCTAATTAATTGTCCCAAAGTATTCATTAAAATCATTCTTATGGAGAAAATTAGCTATTGGTGGTTTTGTAAAATCATATAGTTCAATTGACATTCTCACTTAAATTGATTTCAATTGATTTCTCATTTGTATTATAATATTTTGTACAAAAGTAGTTTTAACATTAAAATATAGTAGTAGTTTCTACATTAAAATTTTAAAACCCAAGCAGCAATGGTATATAAGCTAGTTAAAATTATAATAAAAGAACTCGTAACTCTTAATTCTAAAATTTTAATCCTTAGATAACAGCTAAAGGAAAATTGAAATACATCATACAACAGGGTTTTTGATGAAGCATCAAAGTGTTCTTTCCGTTTTTTAAAGTAATTAGACTATAAGTTCTGTTGTTTCCCTCCACTGTCTGTGGAGTTACTATTCTTGTTTACTCTCATTAGCAGTGAATGAATAGGACAAGAGAGTTAAACATCAGCTAATTAATTAAAGTATAAATCAATTGGCTAATAAAACTTTAGTTTAATTTAATGAGGCGAGTGAAATCATGATCACCTACTAGTACAATGATTGTTCCAGCCTGTATGCAAAGGTAAAAATTCTGTATCTGTTTTGTCATGAAGGAGTAGTGTTGTTAACCCCTCAACAGTTTTGCCTGAGCTCCATTCATGTATTGAATTATGTCATTTTGTAAGTTAAAATTAAGTCATTTAAAGACAACATGATACAAAAATGACTGGTATTCCCAGACATGAAAGACTTCCGCTTTTAAGCGGAAATCCGCTTTTTTGAATGTCTTTCAGGCTGTTTCTGAGATCGATGCAAAACCGTCGAGAAATCGTGACCGAAAAATGTGGGGTGGAAGCAATGTCTGAATCCGAAACGAGCGCCATTTTTTCTCCGTCACAAAGTAAACAGAGATGCATTCTCTGGGGTTTACGCGCCGTATCTATCACCTCAAGTGATTGGCACACAGTGTAATGGAGGAAGGCGGAACTTCTCCCGTATAGCCGAATGACGACTGCTCTACGAGTAGGTCACGCCTTGCTGTTGAAATCGCACGTCAGTGAGCTGCTATCGCCGATGTTGAATCACGGGTTGAATGCTAACGGTTGTTATACAAAGAACTTCTACTACTACTATCATTTGTCTTGTGTTTAGCGGATCGCACGTATGATGCTGTATGTTTAGTGTTGCGTTCATCAATTGTAAAAATCAGCGTTTGTGAGTGTGACCAAGAACCAAATTGGAGATTAACTTAAACGATGAACATAAAGTTTGTTCCCTAGATGCGAACGAAAAAAATAAATTTAAATTCGAGTGGTTGAATAAATCTATAAAAATTAGACTGCCGGCGAAAGGTAACGATATGAACGTGGAAGATGGCAGTAAAAGTAGGAGATTCGATCAAGAAGATCGATATAAGTGGAACTGTAAATTGCTAGCTTTGCTCTGATACCCTTTATTACCAAGCATTCTAAGCTTGAGAGATTATTTCATATTTATGTCCTTAATTTAATGCTTTTTAAAGAAAGTATTGCAATTATTAAACAATCTTTAAGTTGCTGAACTCAAACATTATTCAAAATAAGTTAGTATACATGCATGAAGATTGTATGTTGGAATTTTTAACAACAGATCATAAACCTAAAATTATTAACATACGTGAGATGAAGAAGTCATTTCCTATATTTTAAATACAGAATACAACAGCTGTTCTAGAATAGATTCAGATGTTCAAGCAGCACCAAAAAAATTTCAGTATCTAAAGGAATTTATTAAATGCACAATATTTCAAAATTCTCAAAACATAAAATTGTATAATATGTCAAGTTCTTTTGTTTATTTTCAGAGTTCAACAAATAGAGAACAATTTTAACTAGTGTTAATGTACTTGTTGCTAATTTATTGAAATATTAATTTCTGTGAAAATTAAATATAATTAAATTGTATATCTTTGTGAGGCAAAATCATTTGTATTTTAAATTGTAATCTAATGACTTGTTTCAAGCATAATAGGCCATGTTTACTAAGGTAATTTTAGGGATGTGCAAAATGATCTGTATTATACAAAAATCTATAAACCACACAACCTCTGGTTCCAAGTTATGCGTTACAAAGATCTTCTACTGCATATGATAATATATATTCTTAGGCAGTTTTGTCATTTTTTTCCCTCCCTTAAATAAACTGCTTCATTTTTAAAAAGTATGCAATTTTGTTATGATACTATCTGTTGTTGTTCAACTTTGAGAAAATAGAAGGAACTCTGAACCTCTTGTATGGTATTTAAAAATGAAAATTCTGTTCAAATAGAGAAAAAATAGTAATTAAAATTTTATATATACTACTTTTAATTGCTTTTTCTATAAGTATTTTAACTAGTAACATCTTGTGCCCTTTGCGTCTGTATATATATCGATTTTGTGGTGAATTTTGTATTCGCGTAGAGTTCAGCTTTTTTGAACAGCTTGCACTTTCATGCCTGTATTCCGGTAACATCCAAAGTGTTCTATGGACATGCAGTTGAATCAATGCGACAATGCAAAAACGAAATAGAGGTGGGTCATCTAATTAGATGGTACAAAAAACACCATTGAGGGGTTAAGTAGTCATCAAGTTTTGAATAAATGATGCATCAGATGTTAAGACTCTCGTGTATGTTGCAACTCTTTAGCATTCATGTGAAAAATCTTAGACATAAAAGAAGGATGGATTAATATCCTTATTTGTTAAGAAGGATGGAAATTTATATGGTTTTAAATATTTGATTAGCAATTAGGATGTATCATTTGTTGTAAAAGTTAACAAAATATTGTTTCTAAAAGTAAGTGAAATTTCAGGTTTAGCTATCCATACTTTCCATGGAAACTTTTTTGTGCGATCTACTGACCTGTTATCTTTACCCAATGTTAATCCTGACACTGGTTATGGTATGCAGATTGCTATAGAGGAAAGTTTGACAGAATACAACTCAGTTTGTTTCCAAGCTGCTGTTCTCTACACATCTAGCAATGGTGAGTTTTTACAGTGAATTAAGTATAGTTTTTGATCTTATTATGTTAAGCTTTTTTAAGGCGAAAATTGGGCACCTTCACAAAATTCCACTTCATAGATACAGCCCTTCTCAAAATTCCACTTCATGAAAATGGGCCCCTTCACAAAACTCAATTTCATCAAAACAGCCCTTTCACAAAATTCAAATTCATAAGAACAGCCCCTTCACAAAACTCAATTTCATGTAAAATATAAAAATATGACTGCTAAAATTGAAAGTTTTACATGATAAAAAATTTTTTTCACAGAAATATTTTTATTTTCACAAGATTAATTTTTGTTTTTCACAATTTTTTTTTTGTCACAAAAATATATTTTTCTCAAGAATGGGCTCCTAAAAAAATAACCTGGATTGACCCCTGTTTATATGAAATTTCCCTAATGCTGAATTAAATATAACTGTGAAGTGTATATATATCCAAAGTATTCCGAGTATAATAATATTTTCCATAAATGGTTTAATAATTTCTTAGTTGTAGTTAGAACAGTCAGGCAGTTGTAGATAACACATTTATATTGCTTATCATTTTGATTTATCTATTTTTATAATTTTTTAACTTATTTTTCGAAGTTCTAATTTTGTTTATCATTTTGAAAGTATTCTGCTGATATTTCATTTTAAATCATAGATATTACAGTGAAATATCTACAATTAATTTAGAAAATAGACTTAAATAAACTTAATAAAAACCTTAAATAAACTTTCTATCCATATGTTTGCGAATGCCACGATTTCTACAAAAATCAATTTACAGTAAAGATGTATTGGGTCTTGAGATCATCATGTGAATTATTTGCCAAAGGAAAAAAAAAAAGTCATCAGACCACTGCTAGATATCAATTATTGAATTGATTTAAGAAGCAAGTGTACTACTGATTTGGGTATATAAATGCATAAAATTTTATCGACATTATAATTGACTCGAATAATATACGTCTTATCCAAAGACGCAATGCAAAGAAACTCAGCTTAAGAATCTTTTCCAAATTTGACTAAAATGCTTCTCTTACTGTTTTTATAGGTGAAAGACGCATTCGAGTACATACATTATGCCTCCCTGTTGTATCCATTGTGACAGATGTGTTAGGAGGAGCTGACCAAGAAACAATAGTTGGTTTAGTGTCCAAGATGGGTGAGTATTCCAAAATTTAATTCCTATTAAATGTTAAAAAATTGAGTTGCTATAAATATTTGAAATTTCAAATTTGATTTCTCATGAGAATAGCATTAAAATTGGAAGTTACTTTAAGATTGTCTGCATTCTTTAAATATTTCGGCTATGCTCATTTGTATTTTGAATAAGCGTGATTACAAATTATATGGAAATCGATTTATTTTGTAAATTATTGCATATGATGTAAAATTTTTCACCAATTTCTTTTTCTAAGTTAAGAGTTAAAACGTAATTAGATAAAATTATTTGCTTCATTATTGATTTTATTAAACAACAAAGAAACTTGGGAGACTTTAGAAAATGATATATGTATTAATAAGTGGGCAATTCAGAAAGAAAGTTTTTTTTTTTCCCCTCAAGAGTAAGAAATAAGCAGCAATAACAATGTAATGCATGGAGCACTGTGTGAAGATGTTCATTTGGCTTTTACGAGTGAAATTTAAAGGCTGTGTTGCATTTAATTCATCGGCCAAATCAATTAGAAATGGATGCTGAAAATAGAAAATCCCACCAAATGTGAATTGCTTACAGTATTAAGATTTTTGTACATAAAATGTCTTTTGTCAGCTGTGATTCAATGTATAATGTTTATGGTCTCAAAGGGATGAGTGAAGGGTGTCTTACATGAGTGGTTGCATGTGTCTAAAGATGGATGAAATAATGTACACAATGGGAACAAGTACAAAAACAAAAAAGAATCTTATGAAATATATGCAGGAAAATTGACAAAACAGTCTTTGAAGTCTGTTGGTTCATCATATCTGAACTTTTTTGACACTTGCCAGTTTTGAGCTTTTTTAAACAATTGTGTTATTATATGCTCCGAGATGCTGTTACAGGGTGGTTTATTCTCTAGCGGCAAATGTTTTTCAGAACAGGAATTTCAAATTTTCTAAAATGTTATGATGAGTGCCTTAATTTGAATGGTGAGTATGTCAAAAAGTAATATGCTGCTGTGATTTTGAAATGCATCTAATAAAAGTTCTGTATCAGCTGTAATTCAATCGCAAAACAGGCATTTGAAATTTTATCTTAACATTTCTGATAAATTGTATGCATTTTCAAGTTTTAAATTTTTATTTTGTTATCGGTATAAATATTTCGCATTGTTTGTGAACAACATATAAGCTTACATAATTTAACATTATTCTGCATGCTTTAGCTGGACAGAATTTTCATTTACTTATATATAACAAAATATAAACTTACTTAATCATCTTTATTTTGAAGAATTAAATTTGCTGTCTTTCAGTTTGTTTTTAATGAGATAATATTAATTGTATTTATAATTTAACAGCTGTGGACCGCAGTGTCACATCCTCTCTAAGTGATGCTAGAGATGCCTTGATCAATGTCTGTGTTGATGTTTTGGGTGTATTCAAAACAACCATGTCTGGTCAAGTGGCTGGGGCTCTCATGTCACCATATTCCTTACGACTCTTACCACTGTATATCCTAGCCTTGCTAAAACATGTATGCATTACACCATTTCTTTGAAATTTTTTGTCTTCATTTTTATTCCATTATGCTTGTATAAATTGCTCTACCATCTTTAGTGTGATTTTGTGGATTAACGGTATTTCTTTTTATATTTTAAAACTATATTTATTCAATTTTCTCTTTGTTCTGTTTTTAAAATTAACTTTCTTTTTCTTGTAACTGTTTGTGTTCTGATATGCTAGCTTTTGTGCTAATATTAAAATATGTGCATATGCTACAAAGTTACTTAAATCCATTACAAATTATATGAAATTAAGAAGTAAAAGGTGACAATATTTTAAGAATTTGGAGAAAGCAGTGATGTATTATTTCAAGAATTAATAAAAAATATATAGTTTATTTTCAGCTGTAAATGCAGTTTTATGTAGAAGGAGAGAAAGACCCACTTAACACTATTTGCAAATTTAATTTGTATTTTCCTAGTTTGAAAGGAATAATTACTGATTAGGATATTAAGAATTCATTTGGGAAATTAATTATAAACTGAAGTTTGACAACACAGTGAATGTATTGGTTAAAATAATGTTTTGAAGATCTTTATTGTAAATTGATTCATAAAAATATGAGAAATCAATCTTATCAGCTTCTTCACATTAAACACAGTGCTTTTATTTGCCCTGAAAATTCATTTGTCTGGAATGAGTGAAAAACAGCAATTTTATGGTAAAACATTTATATTTTAATTTTGTTTTGCACCATTCAGTTAAGACTCTTATTAATTGTAGCAGTCATGTGACTGTGCTTGAGGATGCATATTGCTTTCCACATTATCTATAATAGAAAAAGTGTGCAAAGTCTGTAATGCTCAGGAATGTGGGCGTAGCTTCATGCCAAAAGATATTCAGACCCGACACAGCCTGTCTACAAATTAGCATACACACAGGATACTGTTTTGGAGTTATGAAAACGAAAGTTCCTGGCAATTGATTCTTGGCGTTTTTATATATTAATTGAGCTGAGTTAGCAATTTTGTTTCTTTTTTATTTATGCTAATTCAGTACCCTCATTTTGAGTATCAGTTGGAAGTTATTAGTGTTGGGTACTTTCGTTTTGGTTAAAAGGGTTCTTCGTGTATATTTTGTATTTAATGTTTTTTGCTTAACCGTTCTTATACTGAAAGGCTTCCTTTACTTAATGATTTGAATTAGGGGTGTATGCTATTGCAAATATTTTATTTCAGTATTTTTTTGTATTTTGTAATGAATTTTTTTTTCTGTTAGTGGATTTTGCATTATTTTTACTCGGACAAAACAAAAGTAATTGTTAAGTGTAAGGTTATTATTAACTGAAGGTTAGTTTCAATTGATTCATTAATTCTGTTTTTCATACTTTATTTCTTAAGCACTCTGTCAAAGTGCATGAGATTTTCTACTATAAATTTTGTTAATAAATCTGTGACAATGAGATATATGTTTGGAGGGCTAAAAGCCCATCTTAGATGGGCACAAATCTTCTGGTTTTACTATAAATATCCAGCATTAAATATTTAAAGCATGGTGGTACCATTATGAAATGGTAATTTTAACATAATTAACTTTTTCTCTCTTTTTAATAATTTGACAATATGATTTTTATTGTAGGTTGCAATCAGCTTATTCATTTCTCTTGCTTTTCAGATGGCCTTCAGAACAGGCGTGAGTACGAAACTGGATGAACGAGTGTTTGCTATGGAGCGAATGAAAGCATTGCCCCTGCAGTATTTGATGAAATTTATTTATCCCACATTATATCCAGTTCATGCATTGGATGATAAGGTATATCACTCATAATATCTTCATTTGTGATGTTTTTGCTTTTTCTTGCAGTTCTTCTCTTTATTTGTGAACCTTTATTAGAAATCTTTCTAAAATAGTGTATTGTCGATTATTCTAAAATTAAATCTGAGCAATAATGTTCCTATTTAACACTACAATGGTCTGCAGAACCTTCATGTCACTCTCAGCTTCATGTTCCACAAATGATGCAGATATATCTGATAAGCATATGCATGTAGCTTGTTTGTAAATCTTAAGATGACTTATTTTGGGCTGTAGAATTATTGGGCACATGACAAAATTATGTTAAATGAATTATGTGGTGTGTTTGTTTTTTCTTTATCTAGTATTAACAGATTTTCTAAATTTGTTTTGCTCTTGAAAGAAATGGCTGTTTTGCAAGAACTGAAGCAGCATATTGCAGCTTCTGATAATTTCATAAATCCTAAGATACTTGACAATATGTTTCTTGAAATTGAAAGCTTGATCTTGCTTTGAAATGTATTACTTTTTGTTAATAGTTTATAAGTGTATAATAATAACTGGTGTTTTATTTCTATTCTCCATTTTTTTTACATACAGTAAAACCCTGATCAACAAAACTCGGGTTAACCGAAACCCAGGTTATTCGAAATTAAAAATCCAAGTTACACGTTCTGTATTGCACAGAAATAATCGCTAAGTCAAGATTTCCTTTTTTTGCAACAATATCCCCGTTTTGTTCTTTTAAGCGTTCCCAAGGAGGTCAGTGATTAAATTTAGAATGCTAGAATTAAAATTTATGTTTATTAACAATATTAAGATATTATTAATCCTGTGCCTGACGGGTGCATTGCACCTGAACCTGTCGATGCAAATATTGTGCCCAACAGAGGGTTGACTTTGATAAAGCACATAAGCATAGCCTACAAAAAGAGTTTTGAAACATTGCAGAATTACATACTGTAATTAGATACATAATAATACTAGATGTTCATGACTTAATGAAAAAAAAAAATCGTTATCCGAAACTGCCCTCCCCCTTTAGTTTGCATAATCGGGTTTGTACTGTATTTTGTTTTTTGCCCAATAATTTGAGTAGATTTTTCAGAATTTTTTCTACAGCATTTTAAGTAATTACCACCAAAACAAAAATCTTGAGTCTTTGTTTTAAAAAAAAATACGTGTATTATGTAACAGATGCCTTTGAAATTGGTTTGTTTTTGAAAATCTGATTGTTCTTCAAATTCAATGTGTTCTTAATAATAATGACAGATTCAGTGGGTTTATAGTTAATAAAGTTTTTTTATGCAATGAGATAAAATGCTCATAAGATTGCTTTTATTATTTGTTACAGGGTGAATTGTTTATTAATTATGCTGAAAAGGAATACATCAAATCTTAGTTTAATATTTTCTTTATAGAATGCTATTCACCAAGATGATGATGTAGTAATACCTCAACCTGCTATTTTGCAATTGTCGAGTGAGAAGCTTGATCGTCATGGAGCTTATATTCTGGACACATTAGATGTCTTGTATCTGTACATTGGGCGTGCTATAAATGATCAGTTCTGCATAAGTGTGCTCAATGTACCAAACTTTAGTGCCATTCCAGAAGATTTGGTAAGTTTATAATTAATTTTAGAAAATTTGTTGGCTTTAATGGGACAGTACCCATTTCTCATTAAATTCATGGGTCTAAATTCTAATTATTTTCAGTACTTTTTGAATAGAATATTTTATAATTTTATTTCATAAAGTAGAATAATGAAAATATAAATGTATATTGTCTAGCAGGTATAATCAACTATTTTATTTTAAAAGCAAAACCAAGACTTTTAGCATCTAGATTTTCCTTGTGAAAAGCAGCAAAGCAAAAGTTATGCGAAATTTATATTTGATCCTGTACCTGTTTAAATAAATGCTTTATAAATATTGAATGCTTATATTATGTCTGCTGTTTGTATAAAGATAGTGATTTTTTTTCACTGTTTTTATAAAGAAAAAAAGTGATGGAATCCTTTATGAAATTGTTACTGTTATTACATGCTAAACATTTGGGAGCTTTTGTGAGACACTTATTTGTCAATTAAATCAGAATAAAAATTCAGAATTGATTAAATATGGTGATAATTTCAGCTACGTGTGAGTTTTGCTTATTTGTAGTGGGTAGGACCGGTACTGAATCTGATCATCAAATTATCAAATGAAACAATTTAATCCTAAAAATAAAATCTAGGTATTACCAGAGCTATCTAGTGGGCTAATTGGGTTGTAGGTCAGGTGTGCCATTGATCTAAAAGCACCTGAAAATTTATATTACTAACTACGTGGCTCTGACACCTGCTCGCTAAAGCTTGCCTACCCTGAGGAGGATTGTGTTCTATGCAAACCCTGTTCGCTTTGCTCGCTACAATGACGACACAGTTGTTGTAAAATCTTTGTATATATATTAGACCCTCTGCTCGCTCCGCTCTCCAACCTCCAAGAATCGCGTTGAGATTCTTTCCAGGGTGGCGTCAGAACCGGGAGATCAGGGAAAGTCGTAAAAATATGTAAAAATCGGGGGAAATTAATAGTTATTTTGTTACTTGAGTTATTATCTATAAATTAGTACCTTATATCTTAGCTTTATTTGTAATAATAAATGGAATTAAAAAAAATTATTTTCATTTATAGAAGCATAAATTTTTGATTAGAGCAATTAATTTCTTATGATTTGTTAAAGAATAACGATTTGAAGTAATATTTTGGCAGTTTCTCTAGTTTAAATCTTTGCAAAAATATATATTATGTACATATAATTATACTATTTTTATATTTATGCTGCAACATATTATTCTGGTACCCATGCAAGGAGCACTAATTAGTTATTGAATTGTTTTAAAGTTTTGAGCAGAGATCATAATAACCTTGACTGTTAACATAATTTAACTTGTGTTACAAAGAGTAGTTTTAATGTTTCTTAGAATTCTTATGCAGTTTTAGAAGCAAACTATTTTGTTAAAATTTCCAGTACTTTTTACATACAAGAAATGTAATATACTGTTTTAATATTTTTTTAGGATGTTCATTCCATTTTTTTAAAAATTAAATTTCATAAAAAAAATGTAAATTTTTTCATATGTAATAACTGATAAAAGTGTTTTTAATAATGTATATTGCACACATACAGTGATTCTGAGAAGGGAGAAAGCCAGGAAACTAATTAGTTGCCGTAAATCAGGGAAATGTTGCAAGTTTAGTCAAGGAAATTTTTTTCACAGTTTCTGTAGCCACCCTCACTACGCGATCCCTGCTCACTCGTCATACATTAATTACTAAAAGTAAATTTAAATTATTTGAAATTGCATGATCTCCTAAAATTAATTTTTCATAATAAAAATCAAAATTATTTTCATCTATCAGAAATCAGTCATTTAAAACTTCTTGTCATGAACTTTTGACTATTTCATCAATAGTTTATTTCAACATAACTTCATTCTACCAAAATTTTAAGTTTAAAACTGATTAGATAGCCTTTTTCCAAATCTTCAATTTTTTTTAAAAAAATTGCTTTTTGCAACAAAATTTCAAATATGCCCTCTATACAATGAAATATGTTCTGAAAAGTTTCCCCAAATGTATACATGCTTATTCCAATAATTATTTAGTCAAAAAAAGGTAGCGTTTTTCTCAGTGTAATCATTTGTGTTTTAAATCTCAGAAAATTCTAGTTATCGTAGAATGACATAACCCATCTTGCAACCTTTTAGCTAAAAAAGAACAGATTAAATAAAAAAAGTGGCTTGAAACATGTTCATATTAACAATTCAAAATTAAAATCCATAATAATTATTTACTTTTAGCCTTTTATAATTGATAAGATAGCCTTTTTCAAAAATTTCCAAAATCCTTGCTTTTTACGACAAAATTTTAAACATTACCTCTTCTCAATTAAAGATTGCTCAGAAAAGCTTCCCCACTTGTATACATGCTAATTCCAATAATTATTTAGTCAAGAAAGATAGTGTTTTTCTCAGTGTACATTTGTGTTTTAAATCTCAGAAAATTCTAGCAGTCGTAGAGTGATGTAACCCATCTCTCAACACTTTAGCTAAAAATGGGCAGTTTAAAGAAAAAAGTGGCTTGGAACATGTTCATATTAACTATTCAAAATTAAAACCCATAATAATTTACCCTTAGCATTTTTCAAAAACATCCACTTTTTTAAACAAAATGTTGCTTCCTCACATATGAACACACTCACTCCAATTGTTATTAAGTGAAGGAAGGTGTACTATTTTTCTCTTGGTAGTTATTTGTTTTTTAAAACTCAGAAACTTTTAGCTAGAGGACATACAGTATTAAGCATACATTCATTCATTTATCTAATCCAAACTGTATGACTCAAACTTATTTAATTCAAACGATCTAACTAAAAAAAAAAAAAAAAAAGTCGTTGTTTCAGACTTAAAACCAATTCAAGAGTTCCGCCGATTCAAATGTAAACAATCCTCCAAACTTGCGAGTTGTTGCCAAATGGCATTAATCAAATTCCGCTCAATTTTGCATCCACATAAGCGTTTTATATATAATATATATATATATATATATGGATTTTATTTTAATTTTGAACCAAAATATCTATTTAAAAAATAATTTAATATGTTTAAAGTAAAGATATGATTAAGGGTTGTATCAAGACAGTCATCAATTTTGTAGTGTTACATGAACATGTATATATCATTTCAAAAAATATTCATATGGAGCCATTCGGTGAGGAAATTCCTAAATTATGCATGTGTGTAATAGAAGTTACCTACAAGACAAACTTACTTCTGAAATTCTGTTTTGAAAAGACACAGATTCACAAAATTGTATGCGTTAATCAGAGAACAGGTTAACTTTTTGTTTACTTTATTCTATTTTATTATTATTTTTTTTTGTTCATCAATTATTGTATTGGGTAGTGCATTTTCTAGTGTGTATTGACAGTTCAATAATAAATTGATTTTTCCATACATTGTCTCATAAAATTAATTTAAACTAAAAGAGCAATTAATGAAATATCTTATATAATTTCTTTGCTATTTTTGATATACATTGATTTTAATTTTAACAAAAATGATACTGAAACTGATGTGTTTTACATGTAGTAAAGGATATATTTTCTTGATAAGATCCGTTATGATGCAGTTGGTAAATTATGATCTTGTAAATATATATATATATATTGCTTTAATTTTCAGTTGTAATATTTATTTTTATTAATAACTCATTTTTTCATACCTTTTCTTTTTTAACATGGAAATCAAAATTTTGATGCAAAGAAATGAATTTTTGTAGACAGTGTTTCAGGAATGGCAGCAAATATAGGATAAGAAAATATATGTTGAAAAAACATTTTTGTTTCTAAGGAATAAAAATTGAAAGGTGAAAAAATATTTTGAATTTACAGGCAGTTGCGATTCAGAAAATATAGGTTTCTTTCTTATTATTTTTTTTTTTTTGGCAGATCAAGTTTTTGATATTGTAACTGAGCCAAAAATGCTGCACAATATTTTTATAACATTTTTAGTTGCAAAATGTGAAATGACAAAAGGGGGGGGGGGGTGTAGAACTAAAAACTAGCTTTTAAAAAAATTTTACATTAGTTGAATGATTACCAAACATTGTGAAGTAGTTATTAAAAACTTGAAGAATGAAAATTTTTTTAGATTTTATTTAATTTATAAATTAAAATTACCATGCGTCCAGTGCTTGCTGTTGCAGAGATGATATCCATTATTGATAATGACGAAAAATTTTCTTATATTTTTTTGTATTTATGCTTGTCTTGTTTGCTTATGTCTTAATTTTTTATGGTTTTGTAATGATTATTTCAATATTATGTCCTTCACAGGAATCTTTACCTGAACTAGCAACCCCTGAGTCTGAGAGGCTGAGAACATTTGTCACATGGTTACAGGATCAAAGGCCATACTACAGTCCTCTAAAAATAATAAGGTATTTTTGTAATGATTTTATAATTGAATATGATTACAGTTTTATTTTTGACAAACTAAACAATTTTAATTAGACCCTTAATGTGATGGAATCTCTTCCCCTCCTAGTTTTCAGCAGTTTTGCATATCTTTAGATTTTTAATAGGTTAATTCATTCACCATTTCAAATGCACTTGAAATGTGCTGTTATTGGAACAGCAGCAGTATTAATTATGTAGGAAAGAAATTACTGTTATTGGCAGTTTATTCACTCGTAATTATTACAGTAGAATCACTGTTAACCAGCATCAGTGGGGTCTCACCATTTCTG
Source organism: Araneus ventricosus (assembly GCA_013235015.1). Classification (NCBI taxonomy): domain Eukaryota; kingdom Metazoa; phylum Arthropoda; class Arachnida; order Araneae; family Araneidae; genus Araneus; species Araneus ventricosus. The sequence goes on along the minus strand of BGPR01018965.1, from coordinate 11,698 downwards.
GAAAATAATTTTTTTTTCAAATAACTTAATATGTTTTTAGAACTTGCCTGTTCATGTTTTGTGATGCCATCTTTTGAAATTGCAGCATGCGAAGTGTGCTAGTCATGATTTTTGTTCTATCGGCTACAGTTAAATAATCCTATAGATTATTTAAAATCAAAGCACAAACACACAATTTTATATTTCAGAAAAATAGCATTTTAAAATTATAATACATATTATTGTATGAAAGTTGCACATTTTTTTATATGATGACATATAACTTTGAATGTCTGCCTGCTAACATGATTGTCACTGGAATTTAAAAAATTAATTATGTGTACAATGAAGTTTCATTACATTTTGTGGCACATAAATGAACATGGCTTGGCAGATTTTATGAACGTCTGCAATTGTTCATCAGCTTCCTTTTTTATAACTTTCTTGGTCCTTGTGTCATATCCATCTTTATCCTCTTCCTTCTCTTCACCATCCATCTTTTTTCCCAATTCATCCTATTTACAGGGATGAGATTCTTTCGTGAATTTCCGCTTTTTTTGTTATTTTGGAGAAATTCCGTTTTTTTAAAAAATCTTTTTTTCTCTCAAAATTCCGTTCCCCCCCTTCCCCCGGGATTTCCGATTTTTTTCCCCCTGCAAAAATTTGCTTTTTCTGCGAAAATTACGTTTTTACACAAAGAAAAGAAACTTTCCTATCTTACGTTTTTGAAAGAAAATTCTGGGAAAATATGCTCAATAGTGCGGCTTAACTCCACTGGCTAGGAAACTACCTGATTCATCTTCTACTGACGAATCAACATTATATCTGCAAGCTCTACAAGGATGAACATTCCAACATTCAGTGCCATTCAAAGTATTAAGTACCACCTTTTTTTGCAGAAAACTAAACCTCTGTGGCATATTTTGCAAAAAAAAAAAAAAATGCATGAACATTTTGAAAAAAAAAATGAGTTGAAAACTTAAGATCATCTTGTATGGCGTACCAAGATGCAGAAATAAATAAAAAAACACAAATAAATAAACTAAATAAAAACCAGCGGGAGTGTTCTCCCCTAAACTTTCTCGTATACTTTCTAAGTGGAAATTCGTCAAAATCTCGAGTTTGAATTTTTTTGACGATTACAATACTTTCTCTTTGTATACTTCGTTTACAAGAAAGTAAAACAAAAAAACAAACCTGAAATCAAATATCTGTTGCCACGTTTCAAAAAAATATTACTTTGAAGCAGCACGATAAAATAGGCAATGCAATGAATACTAAAGCGAAAATTCTGCTTTGGAATTGAATTCCCAAGAAAACAATTTCTACTACCACAACCGTAACAATTGCAAAAGCGCGTGAATAAAAGATTTGCTGAAATAATGAGATCGGTTTGATTTACAACAATAAAAAAAATTGTTAACAATCGATGCTTGGAAACATTATTTATTGTTGTAAATAAAATTTACAACAATAACAGATTGCTACCAATACGCATGCACATGAGAATCGGATTAAAAGAAATTGAATATGCAATTTGAACGCCTCTTTTTGACGGATTTGGCCCAAACTTTTATACGGATCTACATTCATAACGATAAAACTGTGTACCAAATTTTATCCATTTAGCTATTCAAGTTTTTGAGTTCACATCGTCAAGTTGTTCACATGACCGCGGACATACAAACAGACAGACTTCCTGTTGATGGATTTTGTCCAAAATTTGATAGAAACCTACAAATTATGTTTAAAGACCACATACCAAATTTCATCCCTGTAGCTCTAATAGTTTTCGAGTTATCGTGTTCACAGACAGACACACACACAGACAGACATATAGACATAATTCCAAAATTGTGTTTTTCGGACTCAGGGAGGTCTAAAACGTGGAGATTCGTCAAAATCTCGAGTTCGAATTTTTTGACGATTACAATACTTTCTCTTTGTATACTTCGTATATGAGAAAGTAAAAAGAAAAACTCCTGTCAAAAGAGGCAGCTAAAAAGCTGTGTGCAAATGCAGCAAAAAAGCAGAGAATAAGACATAAAAAAAATCTTCTCAAAATAAAATCAATGATTTACCTAGGCATTCTAGAGATAATGTAGTCCCGACAACTATGCCAGTAATTAAACAAAGAAATACTAATGAAGATTGTGCAAAAACTTTAGCCTCTACTGACAATAAACTTGCAGAGGATGCAAACACATCCTTTAGTGAAGAAAAATCTGTCAAAGATAGGAGCCCTCCAAATCTGTTACCAACAAGAGCCACACAAATAAAAAAACGAAAGAAAACCACTTATTTAACAATTAAGGAAATGTTTCAAATAACAGTAATGCTAAATGAATCTGTCATTGTAGCTGTATAACTTCTCAACCCCTCTCACTTTATAAGGTGCAAAATCATTGTGCTGTTACTTTTGTAAAAAAGTATAAAAATAAAAGAAATAAAACAGAATTCAGTATATGATACATTATTATAATTTATAAAGAGCTAATACACTTTACACAATTGCACGAAGCAAAAGAAATTGTTTGTCCTTGTTTTTATTTATTTTTTGAGCTAACTTTTATCAAAAGGCTATTAAATGTAATTCTTCTCAGACTTCTGTTGGGTGAAAAGTTGCATCTCAGTGATGTACAGGTGGTAAATATGTTTTAATGTCTAATTTTGTATTTGAAGATGACACTGATGGTGTGTTAAACTTGTTTGTTAACTTTTAATGTGAATGATTTAATAATAATTTAATATTATTTTTCTTATTTATGTTCTGAATTATAAATAATTAAGTCATTAATTATTATAGTGTAATATTTTCATCATGTTGCATGTTTTGATGTCTTACTTCTTTCGCGTATAAATTATGGTACAGATTTTTTGCTCGCGTGTGATTTCAGTCTTTTTGCTTTTTTACCAATCTCATCCCTGTATTTAACACAAGGTATTGTATGATATCTTCACAATGTTGTTTGATGCTTTGAATGCTGTGAAATATCATGAAGATTTTGTTAGGAAAATAGTCCAGTGAGTGTATGGTGAAAAAAGTCCAACATAGCAGGATAATGAAGAATTACCAGTTTTTTTTAGCATCATGAAAAGTTCTTAGATTTGAAAGCAATTTTTTTGCACCTTAAAAGTGCTTAATTTTGAAAAAAATAAAAGGTCCTTAAAAAGTGCTTAATTTTCTTGAGAAGTGCAAAGAAAACTTTTTTTGTTTTTGTTTTCCCTGACATTGAATATGATAAATTGAAAGGATAGTCATAAAGCTTTGTTTACTGGATATATCAAGAAAGAAAACCGACAAAAGGGAAGGAATCCAGGGTGAGATAGATCCAGGGTGTCAACACATGTTAAGATAATGTTTCTAGTCAACGAAGGCTCAAAACAGGGATGAAAAAACATTAAATCGTATAGTTTTGAAAATATAAATCCAAGATTGTGGCCCGAGCTTCCGCTAGGGCAGGGGACTTATAGTATGTTCAACAGGGGTCCCTTGTGAACATATGAATCAATTTTCAAAACTATGCGATTTAATGTTTTTTTCAAACCCTTCGTTGATTGGACTGTCAACTAACATTTCTTACAAATTCATCCACTTCGAGACAAATTATCTCAAAAACTATTAAAGCTAGAAGAAAAATAAACGTATGCATTTGTAGGGAATTGTACACATTTTAATTTGTTAAATCAAATGTGATTTGAAAACTGAATAATTTTTGAGATATTCAAGGAAAACTGAAAAAAAGAGAATAAAATCCAAGGTGGTGGCAAACTTTGAGACCCTTTACCTCAGAAACTATTAAAGATGGAAGAAACATAATGTCATGTATTTGTAGGTTTTATGGCTCTTTAATTTGCTGATTATATTAAATTTGTAATTGAATAGTTTTTGAGATATTAAAAAAAAGGGGCATGGAATCCAAAATGGTAGCAGACTTTGATACCCACTAATCTCAGAAACTATTGAACCTAGAAGAAAAATAAAAGCATTTCTTTGTAGGGAATTTTACGCTTTTTAATTTGTTAAATCAATTATAATTTGAAAACTGAATAGTTTTTGAGATATTCAAGAAAAACTAAAAAAGGAGGGTGAAATCCAAGATGACGGTGCGAGCTCCCACCCCCAGGACCAGGGACTTTTAGTATGTTCATCAGGAGCCCCTCAAGAACATGTGTGCCAATTTTCAAAAGTATATGAGTTAATGTTTTTTTCAAACCCTTTGTTGACTGGACTATTAATGAACTTTCTCCCCACTCCCTCTTTCTTCAACAATGCATACCACCGTATATTAAAATACTGAAGATTATCCCAAAGGGGAAAATTAACTGATAATTTCTTAATTTTAATAAATGTTGAAAAAGCTCTCAGATTTTTGTTGTTAATTTTATAAAAGTTGACTTATTTTTTGGCAATGACAATTTACATTATCCCTTTTATTTTTTTGTCAAACCAAAAAGACAACCTTTTACAATAGAAGACGTTGTCCAAATACGGAAATAAATATTGTTGTTATTATTAAAATAATACATATTTAAAATTATATACATTTTAAATTTTTCAATAAAAACTATGTATTATAAAATAGAAAACATCTTATTCTTAGAAAATATGTGGTCTATGTATGCATGCATGTACAAAGATGCTTAATTTTTTGGCTAAGGTGCTTAAAAAGTGCTTAATTTTTGCAACAATTTCTCGCTATGCACCGTGATGACGCTTTATTCACGATTATTCTGGGAAACACGAAGCACAGGAAACAAGAAAAAAGGCAGCAATTTTACAAATTAGCTACACAAACAGACAGCAAATCACTAATGATAACAGTAACAGCACTTTGAGTACTGCTCAGCTTATCAGTATCAGCTTATCAGTTTGCACTGTGGACAAAATTGCGAAAAGTTTCAAAGATGTTTAAACACATTCGAATGACGTTCACACATCTCAACACCTCTGGGTTTTTATACCTTTTCTGACAAGATGTGACATCACATACAATCATCCCGAATGTTCCCCATAACTCCATCCCTAGTAGAGTTAAAGCCAAAATTTTAGCATATTCGAGAACCTTTGTTGCCAAAGTCATGGGGTATTGTCTTGACCTTTTCCTGACATCCGATAAAACTTCTGTAAATGTCTCTTTCTAGCTATAAGACTAGCATTGCTGGGAAGTGACATTACAGATTCGTAACAATATTGTAGAGCTCCTTGTACTAATAGGGCATGTTCAATTATTTTGTCGTCATCAAGAAGATGTGTGACGGGAACAGAATGATATACATCCATCCAAGCCTGCACTTCTTTTCTAAGCAGTTACAATTTTTTTTTATCTTGTAGCCTAAATTTTGGTTTTAAATTTATATTTTCAGAAGTGGCAATACTTTAACATTGTCAGTTAATTGGTTGCTGGTTATGAGTGATTTTATTGTAATATTTGAACTCCTTTTTAGTATTACTTTTGTAAAATTAAACAACCAAAGAAATAATTTTTTTGTTTATTATGTTCTTAAAAATATGAGCTGCTTTCCTGATTGTTTCAAAGTAGTAGCTTTTTTTTAACAAAATTCTCTTCTGATTTGCAGGGAAGATAGCCGAGATCGACACATTTTCATGCAGTACATGCTCGACGATAGGACAGAATCTTTATTTTCCTACTATGAGTTCCTGCAGCACATACGGCAGCAGATTTCCAAGTGAAAGATGCTAGACAAATTTATTATCAATGTTTTATAAAAGCAAATTTATGGCAGCCTAGGATAATTGAGGAGGTGGCATTTCTCAGTGGACCAAAGTTATTAAATGATATCAAATAAATTTACAAATCTGCATTTTCTGAACGAAAGTGTGTGCAAGAGCAGAAAAGGAGAGATTTAAAGCAACTGCATCTTGTGGCAGTGGTATCCGAAGCAGGCCTCAGGTCGCCATTGATTCAGATAATTTTATATTTTTTCTTGTCTTGTTGACGTTTTAAATATATTAATTATAGTTTATCATCAGTTCTGCTCAGAGCCAAATAACAAGTCTGACTGTGATTGGATGTGAGATTGTGTTTTTTAAATATAAATCAATTCACCTGATCTTTTTCTCTGCAGCAGAGAAATTATTAATGGCTAATAGAATTTTTTAGAAATATAAGGAAAGGATTGTTATATTGTATATCAGTTACTTCTATGTTCTTGGAAAGCAGCAAAAGCGCAAGAAACTTTGGTTGGTGTATATAAAAATACTTTAAGATAAAAAAGCAATATAGATTATGGTATCTCATCCATAGCACTACATGGAATGAAAGCATTTTGTACTTGATATTACAAACCAGCCAAATTAGAGACAGTTTCGACGAAAATTATTTTGTATCTGTGATTTCAGCTCATGTAACCTTACAGGAATTTTCTGTAGCTCCAAACATGTCGCTATGGCCTCTTGTAATTTGTTTCATAAGAAATGGCATTTTAGCCTGGTTAATGTTAAAGATTTGCACAGCAGCACTGTACAAGAGTAAAGTATTTAAAGATAATTTAATTTTAAAAATATCTTAACTTTTAAAGTATGCTTATAGAAATTCTGTATTCTGATATTTTTTAAATGTATCCCATTAATTTAATAAAATATTATATCAAGGAATTTTCTCTTGTTTGAATACGATATCAACTGTGTTGCAAGAAATATAGAAATATAAGTTGTTGTATTTGCTTTTTAAATTTATGAGGCTTGAAATAATAAAAAAGGATTGATCACACTTTGTTTTAATATTTATTTTATACAGATATTTCTTGTATTTAAAAATTATTTAATGTGTAACTTTTTAGTAGATTCGATGAAACTTTCTAAATTAGTTGAAACCTAATAGTGTCTATTGCTTCTCTTAAACATTGGTTTCTTTTGTTCCTGATTTGTATTTACTTATAATAAATCACTTAACGATGCTTTTTATCCCCCCATCTTCGATTTTTCTTTACTTTCTTTCCAAAATCAATATCAATGAATTGAATTAAGTAATTTCTAACAAATTTTTCCAGATTTTTTGAAAGATACATGTAAAATTTACATAGAATTAGTAAAAGTTAATTCTTGCTTTAGCTTTTAATTTGTAATTTTCTTTAAAATGTATGTGAAAAAATTGTTTGTGGGTAGTAGAATCAAGCCCAATAGCATGATTAAAAAAATAAAAGCTCTATTTTCAAATATTTCTAACAAAGACGTACTATCAAGTATTAAAAAATTCCATAGAGACTACCAATAAAATCTCAACCCCAACGCCAAAGGTTTCCTTGTTACGGCTTCTTTTGCCTTGCTGATCAAAATTCCAACTGAGCTTTCTTAGCGTTGGAGAGCTTGCCTATACTTTCAACAGGAAGTGACCATTATGTAGAGTGACGTAATCGAGTTCATGATACAAGTAAGAATAGGGTGGGAAAGTTTGAGGTCCTTCTAAAAAGATTCTCTTTCTGCTAAGTTTATGATCAAGTCAGCATCTCAGGGAAGCTTACTTTTATAGCTTTGTAACAATTGAAGCACTGAAATCAGAGTTTAACAAGAGGAAATACACACATTTACACATTTCTATGAATTCAATTACTGCAAAAATTTTGATAGTAAGTGTGACCCATCTAGACAGACTTTATCTGTCTACAGCACATATTTCAGAATTCACAAATGCAGAAGTTTGTAAGAAAATTGCGCATATTCAGACTGTTAATAAATACATAAAAAAAAAAGCCAGAGAACAGAACTTAGAATCAATTGTCACTACTTTTGTTTTTTGTGTAATAACCCTTACTTTTAACAATTATTTCGTTTTGTCTTGTAAAAATATAGGTGCAAAATCCACTACTAGAAGAAAAATAAAAAGTACATTAAAATTAATAAAATAGGAATTTGCTAATGCTGAAAGGAAGCATAACAGAATTTCATTTGTTTTAAAGATTAGCATTTCCATTTCTAGAACAAATCAAAATATACCTGAATAGTGTTTGGTTTTTATTAAGTATATTATGGTCACAATTTCTACTGAACGAAGAGAAATGGATTTTTTTGCATTCGATCACAAGATTAAATTCTCACCGAACTTTAGACTATAGAGACCTATCTTGACTTTACCCTTACCCTCTCACTTGTGAATATTCATATAGTCTGAGTAAAGGCAGTAAGTAAAACAAAAATCAACACTTGGAGACATTACAACAACTTATTTCTTATCTTCTTCATGTATGTCTCTATAGTAGGTCTTCTCCATTATGTACATCAGCATCATCTATTGCTACAACGCATATGCTCACGTTCTCCAAGTGGTCTAGCTAGTTTCTTACAATGAAAAAAATTCCTTATTGGCAAGATTGCTTGAAATTGTCTCTGAGGGTCAAGGGAGAACTGTGCTTATTAAAAATTATTTACTCTTGAGAATCAGCGTTTAGTCTTCACCTTTGCTTCAATACTTTGTGTTAATACTGTTTTGGATATCCAGTCAGAAACAACTGTTACTATCGAGCTATGCATCTGATACAAAGACATACACGTGGGTGACAACACTGAAAGTCTCTTACTTTGCCATAATACTCCCGATGCATAAGAGAGCCCCATCAAGGAACGCAAAGGTTGTCAGTGTACCAATTGTAGTGCGCTCTGGAACAGGTATCAAAGATATTTATGAAACACTTGGCCACCACGAGGATGTATACATATAATTAGAATATTTATTAAGATAATTATGTGCAGTTAAAAAAAATAAGCAATGTTAATTGTGGTTTACTAAGTTGGGTACGATCATTTTGTGCTTTGATGGTATTTCGTTCTCAAGGAGGTTGGGGGACGTCCCAGGTAAACTCTTTACATTGCTCGTTCCTTCTATGTCAGAGTATTTGACAAGTTTTCAAAACTTTAGAAAGATTTTCGTTAATTTCGTTTCTCAGTCTCATTGATGGACTAGTTACCTCTCTCTACACTTCCATCCACATTGCTCTGTTCTGGTTCTCGACAAGCCATGTGTTACAAAGTGAATACTTATCTACAAACTTTATTTTAGATAGAGATATTTGATTGTAGGTCGAATCTTTTCTAGAGGAATGATTTTTTTGAAAATTAAAAAATCATCAGACTTTACGCAGTAAGAGTTTGTAATCGTTACTACAATGAATATATAGGTGTTGGAGGTACTCATTCGACGTAGAATTTTATGCTCTACGACTTTCTTCTATACCATTTCTAACATTGAATGTGTAGGGTGAAGAAATCCAGGAAAAACTGACCTAACACTCCACTTCAGTTTTTTCCCACAGGGGCGGAAGCTGCCCCCGGAGAGGTGGAAACTTTTCGGTTCTGATATCCTTGAGGTCAAAGAAGTATTTGACCAAAGTTTCAAAACTATATAAATTTCCCCCCCTATTTTACCTAATTGCAATGGGCTATATGGGCTCTTAAGAGTTGTCTTAGATGACGCAATCCACCTTTATATCAGAATTTGTTTTGAAAATTTGACACAAAAATCATTTTTGTGTTTTATGAAAGTTTCTAAGGACGTTGGGGGTGAAGAATGTATAGTTGTGAAAAAATAACAATGAAACTTTTAAATATGAATAGATAAGATGAACAATTCTTCCTTTTTAACCAGTACAGATCAATCAACACTTGAATCACTCAACCGTTTAGACCTTTGTAAGTGGATTTCTTGTAATTAAATTAGCTTACGTCCGTAATTGCTTTTCAAGATGCATTTTTTTATATACCTTGATGAGACATAAAAATCTCTTGCATAAATTCTTAGAGCAGTATGAAAATTTTAATTTTGGAGGTTTCATTTTCATAACTAGATTTTGCAATTTTTGACATAGTTCTAGGTCAATTTGTACCTCAGATATCCATTAGTTTTAGTTTGGTTAGATATAAAATAATTCAGTTATAAAAATAATTTGTTTTAAAATTGGTGAAATTGATTATATTTGAAAGAAATTTTATTAATTTTAAGCTTTCTTGATTAAATGTAAAGTATGAGCTCAAATGTTTTTGTGCATTCTTACTTAAAGCTGAATTTTTTTCAAAGTCAAGCCCCATTGAATATATTTTCTTCTTTTTCTAATTTTATATATATTTTGTTCATGTATTAAGTTCTGTAATGAATTGGTTCCATGTCTCCTTTTCTTTTTAGATTCCGATTAACAGATATGTAATTTCACAAATAACTTTTTAAAAACGTCCATTGAATTAATTATTATCCAAATAATTAATTCAATGGACGTTTTTGGACACAATTTACAATGACGTATTTTAAACTATTTTAATTTTGCCCTGGCTTGTTGAATATCCTAATTATAGTGCCCCTTTTTATTTTGTTTTAGAAAATCATCCTATTTATTTGAATAAATTTTCATTTAGTAACATAAAAATAAGCATACAATTTCAAAATCGGTGGTTTTTGTTTCGATTTTACTTTTCTGCCATCACATATTTTTTAGCTTAAAAAATGAACTAATCACCCGACTGAAAATACATTTAAAATCTTGTGTTTTTTTAAACTTGCAAAGCTTAAAATTTTTTTATTTATCAATTCCATTTACTTGTAAATATACTGATCCAAAAGAAGAGGGAGGGGATCCAAAATATCCCAAAAGAGTAGAGTTGCAGTAAGGGCGTGTGTGTAAATGTAAGTTAAATATACAAATTATTAAAATTTACACTTGAACAACAATTACTTAGACTGAATATTAAGAAAATGTGTACAGCAATTAATTTTGAATGCTATACTTTTTTGCATTTATTAAACGTCGAGGCAATGACCCTTAAAGGAGACTTCATGTGCACTGGTAATAATACATGAAAATACCTACCTGAAAGAATTTAAGGTATACAGGGTGACTCTGATGATTTGTTTTTGTCACACCTGTTATTTTAGACCAAATTTTTATTTTAAAGTAACTAAATATACTGATTTTTAAAAAAAAATCCAAACAGTTTTTTTTAGAAACTGTCGAACTGATGAATAATGGTGATTATGATCATTTAAGATGAAAACATATGTCTGTGTATAGCAGTGTTGATATGCAATTAGTTTAAATTTTTAAGCAAGTTATGCAATAACCTAAGTTATTAATTCAGCAGAATTGGCACATTTTTTGTTAGCATCATAAGAAAGGGTGTATAGTAGGACTTTGCATTTCTGCACCAATTCTGATGGAAATTATTGGTCATTACAGAACAATAATCCACTTGATAAAATTCCATCATATGAAGGAATCAACTCTGATATTCGTTATAATGCCTTTATATTCTCCAGTATAGCACCTCTTAAAAACTGAAATGCAGGCCATTGTCAAAAAGATGACTGGAAAGTCGACAATTGCTTATGTTTATGACAAAGTTCTGATATATTCTGTTTTCTGATGTAGAATTCTTGGTTAAACTTAAGAACATTGTGAGGTTTTCACCATGTTAGATTTAGTACTATTTTTTTTCGGAGTTATCACTTGAAAAAATTCAAGTTTGGTGGCCATACCATGATGGTAAGTCTTAGCTGCACTACTGATGGTATACATAAATATAATTTAGAATATAAAATAATTTCATTTGAAGTAATATTTGGCCTTGTCTAGAGCTTCTTGAGAACATACTAAATTCGCTGGTAACTATCCGTCAAGATGCAGTTTTGCTTTATTAATATGAAGAATTTTAGTTAATTGCTCTGGTTTGTTACTATTTCTTTTCGATATGACACTGCTTTCATCAAAACCGCCC
>BGPR01018964.1:0-30033 GCA_013235015.1 Araneus ventricosus | reverse complement strand
ATTTAGTCTAAACGTAAACTTTATTTTGAGAATTATTAACTCGTGCTCTTAACAAGCATATAGTACAATTTTCAGTAAAAAGGGTTTGTAGTATTAGTTAATTTAAAACATTATTCAGGGGATAAGAAGGTTATTTCTAATCCTTCATATGTATTAATTATTACAGGCGGTTTTATAGAATACAGATTATTATGCGACTATCCATATAATAAGTATTTATGTGCATACAAAACGGATTAATCCAGTTAAACACTGTTTATATTTGTGATCGTTTCTCAATTTTCTACCTTTTACGGAGTACTAAATCAAGAAGCAATATGAAAACTTTTATTGCGACATCAAAAATTAGTAAAAAATAATTATATATATATATAATTATTTTTTACTAATTTTTGATGTCTTTTTTAATTATATTTAATTAATTTTTAATATATGTATATTAAAATTTGAATATATGAATATTTGATTAATTTTTGAATATATGTATATATATAATGGCATTGTTTTTAATCCTTAAAATTTAGTAAATTAATTTTAAATTCATAGAATAATATGCTGACGAGTAAATAAAGTGAAGTCACGGATATAAAAAAACTACTAATATAAAATACAGCCAGCAGCTAAAATACAAATATTAATAAACGGCAAAAAATTTAAATCACAAAGATCTTAAAAATCATCAACTTTTATGCAGCTTCAATAATGTTCACTTTATTAGATATTCAAAACATGAAAAATAGGTATACGCGCCTAACCGGTGTGTATTTTTGTCATTTGGTGTTGTTGACACGAGCAATGTGCAGAAAATAGATCCCAACTGCCCATCTTGAAGACCTGAAGTGTTAATTTATCACACAACAGGTGGGCTCTCCGAAGGCAGTAAGGGCTAGTTTGAATAGGATCCTAGCTGAATAGAACGGATTCTTGTGGTTAGTCCCTTCGAGGGGTTGCTGATTACCCATGGATCAGAGGGGGGAAGAGACTGAATCCGCTGCGCTTTTGGAACATGTTCTGTTCGGAGGAGGGCGCACTTTTAAAACAGATAAGGGGTCTTCGAACAATCGCTTTTCGAATCGCTTTACAAGGGAGACCGAACCACTCAGAGGGCTAATTATAAAAATATTTATGCAGATAAATGAGGTTAGGATCTGCAAGTTGTGTGGACCTCCTATCAATTTTGCCACCAATCGAGTTGTATACCGACTACTCGAATTTTAAGAAACTGAAAACTAAAAATATTTATCAAATTATTATTTAAAGAGTGAAATTTCTTCAAACTAATATTATTTCAAGTATGAAAAAAGTGTTATAATGAGAATTTTAAAGAAAATTTTTATTATTTTTTTGTTACCACCTCACATAAATGATTTTCATTGGTAACTCATTTTAATGATGTCTTCAAAGAAGATGAAATGCGAGTGGTTATTTTTTTTAACAAATTCGCTGACTCTTAGTGTTTTATTATTTCGGTGCTCTTCTCATTTCCCGATAACACGTACTTTGAATGCGCGAGCGAAACTACTAGATTCCTGCTCCTTGATTAGCGAAACTCTAGGATGTTCTTTTAAGGTAAAAGAAAGAAATCTGTTCGCTGCCCATTTCAGATGCCGTAGGCATCGAGTGCTCAATATGTACTAATTTATTTCTATTATTAAAAAAGAGATTACACTAGCAAAGCTACTAGGTTCCCGTGGCCAGCGAAGCCCAGAGACTTCTTTATTTTAACTATCACCTTTCTTGCACTATCACCTTTTCAGATGCTGAAAAGGTGATAGTGCAAACACAACCTACGATCGCAAAAGGTTCGAAAATAAAATCGGATCCAGTGCAATCACAGTCCACAATTGCAGACCTGCCAACCTCAAGATTTGCGGGTCTATTTTGGTACCCCCGGTTGGGGGGGGGGGGGGGGAGATGTTTATTGTAATAGGAAAAAAGAAAAAAGGGGGATAACGCGCAACCCCCCGGCTCCCAACCCAACCGGGGGTACCAGAATAGACCCCTTGGAAAAGATAGAGACATTTTCACTTACACATACACGATCATAAATGCGTAGCAGGGCCAGCATTTACTTTATTTAACTCATATACAAATAATGTGAAAGGGACCTAATGAGACAATCTTTTATTTTGGCTATATTTTTCTCAAAATTTTATTTTTTCACAAAATAAATGAAAATGTATCGATTTTTTAAAAATGCTTAGCTGGGTTTTAAAATAATCTGATCAGTTTTCTAAAAGACACTTTTTTTAGTCCTCACTCCTCCATACATATTTTATATCTAGATAGTATTGCCAATATAAATTATTGAATGACCTATATATTTTTTTGTACTTCAGAGCTTTAATTTATGGATTTACATTTCTTCATATACAGTCACTCAAAAAAGGATTGGGACACAATGCAAGTTCACAGGATTTTATCATAATGTATAACTCAAATATACAAATGAAACAAAAAAAAAGAAGTATATCACATTTTGATAAATGCAAATCATAGTAACTCAAACAAAATTCATATATTAATGCAATTATGATTACAATTTAAAGTAAAAGAAATCAAGTCAGAAAATCTGCTCAAAAAAGTATTGGGACACTGTCCAATAAATTAAGAAAAAAATATTAACTTGATAGTTAATATCTTGTTGGGCTGCCCTTGCACTTTATGACCTCTCGCAGTCGATTTGACATGGATTTGATCAATTTTGCGCAAAATGATCCGTTGATTTTGGCCCACTCTTCGATCAGGTGTTTTCTTAACTCCTGCTTGTTAGAAATATTGTGTTCATTGAATTTTTTGCTGCAAATAATCCCACACATGTTCAATGTGATTAAGGTCTGGATTCTGGGCAGGGATTTTAATCACACCAGGACAGTGGTAGAGGACCCATAACTTGAAAATATCAGCAGTATGTTTTGGGTCGTTATCCTGGTACAATTTAAAATGTCTGGAGATTCCCAAGTTGCTCGCACTTTGCTTTAACTTTCGCTTGAGAATGTCAAGGTAGACATATTTATTCATTGTACCATCTATAAAGTCTAAGTTTCCCACGCCAGAGCTTGCCATGCAATCCCAGACTAATTGTTGGCACCTCCATATTTTACAGTAGGCCGCAAATTTTTGATATGCAATGCTGTATTTGGTGTGTGCCAAACTTTTTGCTTGCCGCCCGATCCGAAAATGTTATATTGCTTTCATTCACAAAAATTACATTTTTTTTCAAAATTATGCTGGCTGCTTTACGTACATTTTAGCAAATGCCAGTCTAGCTCTTCGATTTGCTTTGCTAATCTAGGGCTTTCTCCGAGGTACTCTGCCATGATACTTATGTTTTTTCAAAACATTTCTGGCAGTTTCATGGTTTACAGATTTCCGAACCTACTTTTACATTTTAGAGACAATTTTACTGCGCTAGTTTTTGCATTAATGTGAGCTTGTCTCACAATCCACCTTTCTTCACGTTCACTAAATGTCCTTGGACGCCCCTTGATCTTTGCTTGGTGTTCAGCACTATTTGTTTTCTTGAACCAGCGAATAATATTAAAAACAGTAGACTTACTGAGCTTCAAGATTTGTCCTATACAACGAACTGATTTTCCATTTTTCCAATGACTTATTACCAGATTTCGCACATCAACCGAAATATATTTGTTTCTCGTCATTGCTCCATACGCAACCTTTTTTGCTGATAATTTATGTCTAAAATATAGTCTAAAAAAAGTGGCAGTAAATTAAATTTCCTTGATGCTCTATATATTTCTTAAATTTCTCATTTCAAAATTGTCCCAATACTTTTTTGACAACTGTTTGCGTTTAAATTATATTTAAAAGGCTAGATCAAATTGCAATTCCAAAATAGTAAGAAAATTTTCCTTATATGCTGTATACCAAATGTTAAAGCATTTCTTGATTTATTTTGTTTTTGTTTTAATCTAATTAATATTTTTATAAATAGCTTTACATGTTATGCATGCCAAGTGTCCCAATATTTTTTTGAGTGACTGTATACATATATTATAGTTTTTTTTTCATATTTAAAAATGACATATTTATAGTTGAGTTCTACCTACAAATAAGTCCTATTTATAAATTACATGATAATGTACTTTTACTCCTTTAAAGAAGAAGTTGTTGCAGAATTTGCCAGAAGTAATTGAAATATCGCTCGTGCAAATAGTACAAAATGCATACGATTTATCTTTTTTTGAAGTGATGATAAACGAATATTCCTCGGAATAAATCTTGGTAAATACAGTCTGCTATTTCTTCTTAGATTCTTTCGATGACATCAGATCTGGACTGGTGGGTGAAAAAATGCACGCACAAACAAATTTTAAAAAATATTTTGGCGATAACCCTAGCACGACATGACAAGATCGGCAGAAGATAAAAATTCTCCCTGTTTCCTCTCTAGAGCGCTAAACAGTCAAAGCAGCGTATGCGCCGAAAACCAATGCCGATAGTCACTAATCAACAAGCTTGGACATGATACCGCGGCAAAGAGCTAATGGAGAGCCCGTAGCGGAATGACGTCACGCATTCGAAATTTGAGGAGAAGGTAGTCGCTGCAAGCGCTGGAATTTTCATCCGCTGCTCTTTTACTGCATTTTTTTCAATTCCTACTATTAGTTCACACTCTCCTTATATATATATATATCTTGTTCAAATTTGCAATCGATTTTAAATTAACTTCCGATGAGCTGGAGACTTGAAACTTTAAACATAGCTCAGAACTAGATGACAATGCAATATTAATTCGCTTTCTTGTGTGTCTGTCTGTTTGTCTGCCATTTCATATTTTGCATGACACAAGCACAGTACGTTTTTTATTATATCTCGAAAAGTATTAACATTACAGACTTGGTTCTTGGGTATATGGATGGCCCATGGGATCATCGAAGCACCTCCATATTTCAGCCATATCTTTGCGCATGCGCAATACATTTTTCATTACATCTCGAATCACCTAAGTAGGAATTGACTTTTAAATTTTTTTTTATATTACTTGTTATTATTAATATTTATTTGTTCCTATTCCTCGAAAATACTAAAAAGCGAGAGGAAATCGGTGAGAATCGGGAGGCGGGATAAATTTTTAAAAAGCTGAAGACTCCCGCCAAAAGCGGGAGAGTTGGCACGTTTGCAACTGCAAAGGATTCGAAACTATTTTCTGCTGAAAGTGAATTTTTGATTAAACTTTAAGCAGTTAATCTTCATTGCCTGCATTGGCATCCATCCCGCTTTGGCGACTTCGTACCCTTTTAAGATGAAGGGGTTCCAACTGTTAGATAAATGCAACCTTCTAGTTAATTATTGTCAATAAGGTGTAAGTGAAAAATGATGAACTTACCTTCTTTTTCAGTATTCAGTAGCACAAATGCGCATCTACATTAGCAGGCATTATCTGTGAAATAATAAAATGCAGGAAAATCTGCAGAGACCAGAGGACTTCTTTAAAAAACCAGCGGGAGTGTTCTCCCCTAAACTTCCTCGTATACTTCCCCCAAAAGGTGCCGTTTCTCCTTCCCCCGCGTGGCTAAAAAAATTCGAACCTACTGTTATCCAGAATCCAATGACTATCGGAAGGTTTTTCATTATAGTGATGGAAAAATATCTAGGTAAAGAATTCAAAGAGATGCGTACCGATTAAAACGCATCTATCGCACACTGCTAGGTTTCACTCTTGCCGTCTCAAGGACAAACTGACGTAATTCGCTCTTTTCGCGAGCACAGACGATTGCTTCCGTACGAATGCGCATGGAAATTGCGCGCGGATTGGTTTCAATGGTAAATTATACAAGCCGACAGACAGTCAACCCTTTGACGGATTTGGCCCAAAATTTTATACGGACCTACACTCATGACGATAAAACTGTGTATCAAATTTTATCCATCTAGCTATTCAAGTTTTTGAGTTTTAGTGTCCACATGACTTCGGACATACAGACAGACTTCCCGTTGACGGATTTTGTCCAAAATTTGATAGAAACCTACAAATTATGTTTAAAGACCACATCCCAAATTTCATCCCCGTAGCTCTCGTAGTTTTCGAGTTATCGTTTTCACAGACACACAGGCAGACATAATTCCAAAATTGTGTTTTTCGGACTCAGGGAGGTCTAAAACGTGGAGATTCGTCAAAATCTCGAGTTCGAATTTTTTGACGATTACTGCACTTTCTCTTTGTATACTTCGTATGCGAGAAAGTAATAAATGGAATTTATCATACGAACGATGCAACAGTACACACAGTGGGAACAGCAAGCAGAATATGAAGAAAAGTAAAGTAATTTACAGTTCTAGGATCAGTATTGGAGTTCCGAGTTCAGTATTTGTCAGGCGTGAAGAACAGTTCTGTTCCTTTTATTCTGAAAGCCGTTACATATAACACCCCAACTTATTTTTTGAAAAAAGAAACAGTCTTTAGTTATAGATTGGTTCTATGATATTCAAACGCAGGATGCGGAAATGATTTTGGGGTCTATTCTGGTACCCCCGGTTGGGTTGGGTTCCGTTGTTAACGTGCGGAACCCCACACAACCGGGGGTACCACAGGGTGTCCTCCCGACCGGGAAACCTGGAAAACCGGGAATAGTCAGGGAATTTCGGGAGACCGGGAAAAAACAGGGAAAAGTCAGGGAAATTTATTCTAAACCTGGAATTTTTTTATTTTGATAATTCTTATTGCAGGCGACAATTCGCTGATCTTTTTTATAAATAGAATGAAACACCTTTGGCAACCAATGAAAATCAGTCATTTACTGACAGTCAAAAACGAATGCCATCCGCGTTCATGTAAAAACCTCGCCAGGAGGCGAGGTGTTTACATTTAAATTTCCGAGGGACCAAAATTTCGGTTATTAGTCCAGTCAACGAAGGGTTTGAAAAAAAAAAAACATTAAATCATATAGTTTTGAAAATTGGTACACATGTTCGCTAGGGGCTTCTGATAAACATACTAAAAGTCCCCGGTCCTGGGTGGTAAGCTCACGACGCCATCTTGGATTTCATCCCCCTTTTTTAGTTTTTCTAGAATATCTCGAAAACTATTGAGTTTTCAAATTGCAATTGATTTAACAAATTAAAGAGCGTAAAATTCCCTACAAATACATGCTTATATTTTTCTTCCAGCTTTAATTGTTTTCCAGATAATGGGTCTCAAATGTTGCCGCCATCTTGGATTTCATTCCCCCTTTTTTAGTTTTACTGAATAACTCGAAAAGTATTCAATTTTCAAATCTTAATTGATTGAACAAATTAAAAAGCGTGAAATTTCTTTCAAATATATACTTTTATTTTTCTGCCAGCTTTAATAGTTTCGCAGATAATGGGTCTCAAAAGTTGTCGTCATCTTCGATTTCATCCCCCTTTTTTAGTTTCTCTTGAATATCTCGAAATCTATTCAATATTTAAATAACATGTAGTCAGCAAATTAAAGAGCGCAAAATTCCTTGTAAACGCATGCTTTATTTTGTTTTAGCTTTATAGTTTCCGAGATAATGGATTTCAAAATTTGCACCATCTTGGATTTTATCCCCCCCCTTTAGTTTTCTTAAATATCACTGAAACATTAAAGCTAGAAAATTAATAAATGCATGCATTGGTTGGGAATTTTAAATCATGTTTTGTTGTATTTAATGTAATTTGAAAATCAAATAGTTTTCGAAAACTAAATTTTAAAAAAAACTGAAAAAAAGGGTGATAAAATCCAAGATGACGGCAACTTTAATATCCATTATTCGAAACTATAAAGCTAAACAAAAATAAAAGCATGCAATTACAAGAATTTTGGCTCTTTTAATTTGCTGATTACATGTAATTTTAAAATTGATTAGATTTTGAGATATTCATGAGAAACTAAAAGGAGATGAAATCAAGATGGTGAACATTTAGACCCATTATCTGGGAAACTATTGAAGCTGGAAGAAAAATAAAGTATAGCTTGAGGAATTTTATGCCTTAATTTGTTTAATCATTGAATTTGAAAACTGAATATTTTCGAGATATTCAGGAAAAACTAAAAAAAAGGGATGAAATCAGATGCCGCCGCGAACTCACCCTCCAGGGTGGGACTTTTAGTATGTTCACAATAATCCTCACGAACATGGTACCAATTTTCAAAACTATATGAGTTACATTTTTTCACCCCACCCTTTCCCCATTTTGGACCTTCGCTTGACTGGACTATATGAACAGAATCGCGTTCTTTTGTTAGTTAAATTAGATGGATACTTCTTGAGATGAAAATCTATAGTATAATCACACTCGGATGTGGATGTGGAAAATATTTATTCGAGTTTAACATGGTCTGCCTCATCACAGAGGGCGCTCTCGACCGTATGAGAATTAATCTCGTTCTGTGGTTGGGAGCGTCGGTTTTGTATTGTTTTGAGTAGTCTTGAAGAAATGTAGTTCTTTTCGTATGATTTGACGGCCATAGTTATTTATAGATGTTTTTTTATTAAATGTTATTTTTTAAATGCAACTGTGTAGTTTTTACGAGTGTCAAGTGTCGTTTCGCACCCTTAGAATTAGATTTAGTTTAGCTTCGGTAGTTTTTTTATTTCAGTGAAGAAGAACCGAGATGTGGCTATATTTCAAGAGATTCCAGATAGCTTCCGAGATAGGCCCTCAGCACTATCGACACAATGGACTGTCTCCGGGACCAGGGCGAGTGTCCGCTAATCAAGAAGAAGCTTCGAGATCGTAAATTTATCTTGATCTGTCTACAAGTTAGCATCCACACTACTGCCTGCTTTTATGATGATTTAGTATCAAATAGGAGTTATAACAGAATTATTTGTTTTTCCATTTCTGGAGATTTTTCATTGAATTATGAAGTATTTGAAATTAGTATGCTATATTTTCTTTCAAGCATTTTTTTGTTTGTTTATTTTGTCTGTTTTTTTTTCTCTGAGTGTTGCGAAACATTATGATTACTATCATTTTGATAAATTATGGGATCTTCAAAGTAGGATAGCTCGTTACCCATACATATAAAAGAAACAATTCTTTTAGTTTATGTATTGTAGCCGATTTTTTTTTTTTTCGTTCTTTACGCACGCACGCCCAGATCTTGACATATGGATCAAATTTAGCAAAGTGATGGATTAGCTAACAGGAGAGTGACGCATACAGTAATTTTTTTAAAATTCTAATTAGATTTTATTTATTTAATTTTAAATGGTAAATACAGGTTTTCCCCATTTTCGCAAATTTTATTTTTTTCTCTCTTTTTTGTCTTTGATTTTTATTTTATTTATTTCTCTTTATATATTGTCCATTTTGAGCCGTATTGAAAGAAGTTGGTTGAATAAAAGTTGCTTTTTTTTTCTTTTCAGACTATTCGATTCCATTCGTGTGAAAGAATATTATGTTTGTGTTTTAATTTATAAACATCAGTAAAATCCTTTCTTACATTTTTTTCTGCCTTTTATGTTTTATTTTGCAACGTATTTTTTTATTGATTTTGATCGTCCAAGATTTTTTTAAGTTTATATTTGATCGAAAACCCGGAAAATTCAGTAACAGTAGAATTGTTCATTGTAAAGATGTATTATTATTTTATGGTTTATTGTTTAAGTTTTAAATAATGTTCTTTTTTCAAACATTTGTTTTTTCATTCAAACCATACTGACTTTAATGAATACTTAGTATGGCCAATGTGAGTGATTTTTTTCTATGGTTGATGGGTACCCGAAAAAAAAAGTCAGGAAATTTTATAAACCTGAAATGTCAGGGAAACTGAACAGCAAATGATGGGTCAACCCACCAGAATAGACCCTATGTCAGGATATCTGCAGTCATATTATTGCTCCATATTGTTGAACTCAATTGTACCAGTTTCTGTAAGATGTTTTAGGTTGTGAAATTTTGCATCTGCAGACCTGCCAAATCTCCCTTTTGGAGGAGTCTCTAGCTTTAATATTTATCCCACTTCCCGATTCTCACCGATTCTCCTGCTTTTTAGTATTTTCGAGGAATCGGAACAAATAGTAATAAAAAATGCAGAAAAAAAGAGCATGAGAAAATCCAGCGCTTACCGCGAAAACCTTCTCCTCAAATTTAATGCGTTAAGCATCATTCTACGGATTCTTCATTAGCTCTTGTCGCGGTATTATGTCCAAGCGTTGACTAGTGACTATCGCCATGGGTTTTCGACGCATGCTGCTTGACTGTTTATCGCGCTAGGAAGAAATTGTTTATCTTCTGCCTCTCTTGTCGTGTGCAGTGTCGTTATCGCCAAAAATACATATTTATTTTTTGTGAGTGCATTTTTTTCCACCAGTCCAGATCTGATTTCATCGAAAGAATCTAAAAGAAATCAGACTGTATTTACCAATGCCTATTCCGAGGAATACGTTTATTATCCTTCGAAAAAAAGATAAATCGTATGCATTTTGTACCATTTGCACGTTGAGTTTTCAAAAGCTCGGCAATCCGCAACAACTCTTTACAGGAGTAAATGTACATTATCGTAATTTGTAAACGGACTTATTTGTAAGTAGAACTTTCAATTGTATATGAAAAAACTACAACGGAAGAAATGTAAATCCATAAATCAATGCTCTGAATACAAAAAAAATATATAGGTAAATCAATAATATATATTAGTAATACTGTCTAAGATATAAAATATTTATGGAAGAGTGAGGACAAGCAAAGTGTCTTTAAAATCTGATCAGTTATTTTAAAACCCAACTGCACAATTTTAAATTAATACATTTTATTTATTTTGTAAAAAATAAAATTTTTGAGAAAAAATATAGCCAAAATAAAAAGATCTTCTCCATTAGGCCCCTCCATCCTATTTGTACATGTGCTAAAGCAAAATAAATGTTGGCCCTGCTACGCATTTTGATTTCGTATGTATAAGTGAGAAAATGTCTCCCTTTTTCCAAATCTAGGCTGGTGGTTCAGTGCATCTGTATGCAGTCCAGGGGACTATCGGGCTGCAGCCCCCTAGAGCTAAACCAGAATTCTTGATTTTATTTAAAATCACTGCAACTGTTTGTCTCTTAATTTCCCCTTTTTTTTAAAAAAAAAAAAAAAACGTGACAATATTGCTTTCTGGCTGACGGCATCGAAAATTTTCTACTTTTCTAGTATCTCCGGTTGCACTTGTAAGAACGTTGACGCGGTGAAACATTTTGGCTAAGTTATTTCACTTTATTTATTAAATTATCGAAAGTAATGTGGTGACCTTGATGATTCTATTGTCAGGTGAGAAAAGTTATCAAAGTCAAAGTGTTTTGGTTTACATAGCATGAGGTTTTGACATTCGTCACGACGATACAAAATTTTATGAGTCAACTCCCCGAATCCTGGATTCACCACTGTCTGAAAGCTTTGTTCTTGAATGATGTTTGTCATATTGTGACAACTTGATTCAAACTGATTGCATTCGGTATATTGTTGCTGACAGTGATTGTGGCAAGTTTAGGTCCTTTTGTCAGATTGATTAACCACATGGCCTTGTGCAGCATTGGTCGCTGCCAACATATTCAGCTTCTGTTGAAGAAAGTGTCACCTATCACCTGGCTTGAATAGGTTTCCACTGGTTGATTTTCTATCCATTTGTTACTTGCCCAATTGCATCACGGATGTCAGTCAATATTGGTTCCTTTATCATGCTGATAACTAGATTCACATCAGCTGTAATCTTCAATATATCTTATTATCTGCTTCTGCAGCATTCCAATATTTTTTTTGGGGGGTCATTTCTTCTGCTCTGGATGATGACAATGATTGCGATGTCAGGCCTTGGTACTGTAGATACACACAGCAAATCCCTACTGCTTGTCTATACTGAAAATTATCTGACAGTAACTTTAACTTGTTACAAATAATTTGGGTCCATAGGGGTGTTAGTTGGTTTGACTTCTTTCAGGTTAAATTTTTCAACAATCTCTTCAATTTTGTTTTTCTGATTTCGTTCAAAATTTTCTTCATTAGATCTTTCAGTATTTATTCCTAAATAGTAATTCACTTCAAAATTTTTAAATTCATAGTCTTCTTTTAGTTCATTTATGATGTTTCTTCGTTCGTGCTATGAGCAAGTCATCTCCATATACATTAATTAAATTTTCATTTCTTGTCAATTTAAATAGGCATAGGTCTGCTTTGCTCAGAACTATATTCCATCAGTGATTTTCCAATTCTAATATGCGACTCTTTTGACCCATAAATGGATTTTTTTTTTAAATTTTCAGACCTTCTGTTCTTCACTTGCTTCAGTCATTGACACCTTCTGGTTGGGACATGTAAACGTCATTTCCTAAATTTCCATGTGTTACGGATTCTACCCAGATGGCGCTTTTGTGCATCTTGTGGCAACGGCTTCCTCCGCCATCGGAGTCGATTGCGTGGCAGGCATGGTAACGGAAGGAATGGTTTGGATGGAAAGTGCCGGGTAGTCTTAATATTGTCTTGTAAATAGTGTAAATAACTTATAATGTCATATCTACCTATATCTATCATTTACTCATAATAAATAATATGAAAAGGCACTCTTTGGAATTTCATTTGCACCACTGAATCACAGATGCAATACCATGCAAGAAAGCAATTTTTATATGAACATGTATAATGTTTAAATTTTTTGCATTCAGCTACAGTTGTAGGAAGATCTTATTGTTGTAGATGTTACAACAGGTGAAAAGGGTTTCGTCGTAGTCAGATCCAAACTTTTGTGAAAAACCTTTTGCGACTAACCTGGAAAAGTACCTTTCAATGTTCCTTTCGTAGTCGTATTTAGCTTTGAATATCCGTCAACACCCAATGGCCCGTTTTCCTGACAGTGGTGTCATTAATTTCCAGGTTTGATTCTTTTCGAAGGAACTTCCTTTGTCGCTTCGATTAATTTTCCTATGGATTTCATAAAGATTTTCCACTTTCTCGACATCATTCCAGCTTTTTTGTCCCTTAGTTCTTTCTAAATTTGCATAAAATGAGAATCTTTCGGGAGGCATTCATTTTGTTTTCTTTCTGATCTCCTGGGTTGGATTTGTGAATTACTTTCTTCGTCTTCTGCTTCATCTTCACATGGATTTACTTCCGGTATTTCATTGGATTCTGCTTCCTCCACTGTCTGGTTTTCTTCACGTTCCAGTTCTAACTCAACTATCTGTTTAGTTTTTTTCTTCTTGCTTCTGAAGTTCCCTTGCCTTTCCCCTAAGAAGATGGAAGAGAATTTTCAACGAATTTCACCATTCAACTCATTACATTATTGTCTCCTAAATAAATTCTACCTTTTACCCTTCTGTATCCCTTTGATGTGTTATCATAACCCACAAGAATACTCATTTGACTACTTCGTCTAGTTTTCCACCTTTCTGTTTCTGTACGTCAGAGTAAACTTTACCCTTCTGTATCCCTTTGATGTGTTATCATAACCCAAGAATACTCATTTGACTACTTCATCTAGTTTTCCACCTTTCTGTTTCTGTACGTCAGAGTAAACTTCACGTCCAGAAAATATAATATGGGATAAATTTGGTTTTCGATTTGTCCATAGTTTGTAAGACTTCTTGTTTAGTTTTGTTGGGAGACGATTCTGCAAATATGTTTCTGTGCATATCGCTTCATTTCAAAATTTTTGTGATAACCCAATTTCTGAGAGCATCTAGTCATTTCTGCTGACGTTCTATATTTCACGCTCTGCAACACCCATTTTGTGGAGAGAGCAGTATGATACAGTCAATTGTATTTTCCCGTTCAGTTAAGTAATTCTGAATTTCGTTAATCACTTATCCATTATCTGTTCTCGAGGTTTGTATTCTTCCAACTTTATTTTCTGTCATAGCTACATATTTTTCAATTTTGTAAACACTTCATTTTTCCCTTGAGATCAAGTAAATCATGATAAACCAGCTATAATCATCAACAAGTGTAAAGAAATATTTTCCCACTAATCGAATTTTGAAGGGGACTACTAACATATGAGTGTACAAGTTCGAGGGGTTTTCTTGCCCTGTATTCAGCTATTTTTGCATATGGCAAATAGGTTAATTTGACTTTTACACAGTTTTCGCGTGTAGCGTCATGTTTACAGTTACCCGTTTCCGTACCTTTTGTCAAGTTTACAGAAATTAACTGCTTAATTGATCTTTGATTTCTGTACTCAAGTCTTTTGTGCAAATATCTATACAGTTCTTATTTTGACGTGAAAACGTTTTTCCGGTCGTTACAGTGATAGTCAGTCGAACTTTCTTGTGTGACAAAATACCGTCAGATTTGAATCGCTAATAACTACGAGACTAATAATGCGAAAAGAATGGTTGATCTCACAACGGATAGATCATATCTGTAAGAGTTTGTCGCACAGTATTTGTTTTGCTTGTGACGTCATCGTACCAGTGTAGGCGCATGCGTGTGATTGTTATGAATTATTTTTTATGCAAAGTTATAAATAAATGTAGCGTGGAAACGCGTTTAGCAAGGAGGTTGATTCTGGTGTCATTTTAAAGGGCTTGAGGTGTATTACTAAGACCCAAAGTGAGACAATAAGATTATTTATCAGAATATAAGTAAAAATCGGTATTAAATTGAAAATGTCAAACTCCGCATGTTTTTTTATTATAACATGCAGAGTATTCTTTCGAATTGTACGAAAATTACAGAATACTTGACAATACGTAAAAGAAACATTGCATTAAAATTTGAATATTATATTATGCATTATATATGAGCATTTGTAGTGAATGTTTTACTGCGCATACGCGAAATGTAGTTCTATATACTGTCAACAGATTGCGCCATCAAAAGCTACTCTAAATAAAACATGAGAAAGGCGCAGTTCGGGTCCGCTCGGTAGATTTTTCGTGAAAGCGTCGGGATAAAATCATAAAACAAGTGTTTCGTATTAATATGTAATTTAATTATCAATCTCTTTAATATAATATTTACGCAGAGTAGTATAATGGTTACAGAATAGATAAATCACAAGTTTATCTCATGTAGCAAGGGTCTGTGGTAGCTTGTGATTTATCTATTCTGTAACCATTATGCTACTCTGCGTAAATATTGTATTGAAGAGATTGATAATTAAATTACATCTTAGACGCATCCAAATCAATTGTTCTCTCATCGCCATCGTTCTTGGCGGCAAAGAGTTGGCGATCCTAGGAGGAACGAAGTGTGTACCGTAAACTCCGGGTTAACCAATTGGTACTCTGGCTTTCTGATCACGTTTTAGCCAATCGGCAGGTTTTGGCTCGAGTGGTTTATTTTCAACGCGATCTTCTTTGATCAGAACCATTTCGATTTTTAACTTCCAGTTTGCAGAGTTACTTGAGTTTAATTTTTCAACAGCACTCTCTTTATTGAAAGTCACTTTTGTGATTAAAACAGCAATATAAATGTCGCTTTGAGATTTTTCACAGTTTGTCAGCTCACAAACGAGCAGTGCTGCAAAAAGTTTCGCTGATACTGTGTTTCCTGTTTGAAGATGTTTGTTCAATGTTCAAATCCGGCATGACGCGACCTACATTTTTTATATTCAATTTTTCGCTCAGCGAAAGCTGTGGAATATATATAT
Organism: Araneus ventricosus; assembly: GCA_013235015.1. Taxonomy (NCBI): domain Eukaryota; kingdom Metazoa; phylum Arthropoda; class Arachnida; order Araneae; family Araneidae; genus Araneus; species Araneus ventricosus. Next base: position 14,495 of record BGPR01018964.1, on the reverse strand, counting down.
GTGATATTTTAATTTTTTAACTTACTTAAATAATCTTTTAACGACACCTCATTTTAATTACTTCTACTTTTATCGTAAAAAGCGCACTATAACTTTCTTTTCGAGTCACATGCCTTTTCCGGGAAAATTCCCTTCTCTAGGTACTTAAGCGTTCGGCGCATTCATTTCTGCCTTTTTTTCACGCCAGCATGTAAGCTTTCAACAACAACGCGCCGCTCAGGCGTATCCTTCTGAATATTGGTCATGGAGTTACGTAAAAATTGAATCCTTTACCTGTGAAGAAGTAACGTAATAACCTCAATGCCTGAATAAAAGACGATTTAAGCCAAATATTGTCTCTTCCATGACCAAAATGGACTACATTTCACCTTAGTAAAGCCTGATCTTTATATATATATATATATATATATATATAAAGATTCTTCAAAAATATATATAAAAATTCTTCAAAATTAAGAAATTCAATTTTTGCTTTCCTTATATTACTATTAATCCAAAATTTCATAAAAATCCTATTTCTTATCGTTTTATCACTTGTGGAACTTCTTCATACATGAAGCAACCTGGTTACATTTTCTTCAATCTGTTAAAAAAATTACTGAATGTCATTTGTTCAGAAGGTTTCACTTGGATTATTAACAATAATAAACCGGTTATTGATTTCATTCACAATAATAAGAACAGTATTTCTTCTATTGAGACTTTTGACTTCAAAGATCTTTTTACAAGCATTCCTCTAGCCACTCTTCGAGAGGTGCTTAACTCTTACTTTTTTGATTACAAAAATATTCTCAATATTTCTTTTGAGTATTGGGATAAATTATGTAATTTTTGCATATTTAATAATTTTATTTACAATGGGGAAAGTATTTTTCTCCAATCACATGGCATTCCTCAAGGATCTTCATTTTCTTCTATTACAGCTAACCTCTTCCTTCATTATTTTGAGAAGAATCATTTACTTCTTCATCCTCAGGCTTTCAGATTCGTAGATGATCTTATTGTTTTTAATCATGGATCATTTAATATTACGTGGCAAAATATTTATCCTTCAGCCTTGCTTCTTAAACAAACAAACTGTAATCAGTTTGAAGCGGATTTCTTAGATCTGGATATTAAACTTATTGATAATAACTTTTGTATCGATATCTTTGACAAAAGAATGGATTTTAATTTTTGTGTCAACCGACTTTCATATTGGTCTTCTAATATTTCTATTAAGATTTATAGAAACACTATTATCTCTCAATTTTCTCGCATTAGATCTATTTGTTCGAACGAAATTTCAAAATCTAGACAATTAAAGCTTTTGTATCATCAACTTTTAAATAATGGTATTCCCGAGAACTTTGTGCGACGATATCTCAAGCAGTGATTTCAGAGCTACTGACAAAGCCTCTTTCTCCTTTTCTTTCTCTTTCCTCTGTTTGGCAACGGCGATAACTGGTTTGGCGTTCTTTTTCCTCGTGGTCGCGGTAGCGTCTCCCTGGCCATGGTAAGCATATTTCGCTTTATTTTATTATTTTTTATGTTACGACTGTTTTTTATTCTAGGTATTTTTGTATTCGGATTTTTTGTATTTGTATTCGGATTTTTGTATTTGATTCTTTTTAAATCTTCTTAAATGTATTTTTATTTTTTATTCAAGAAATCTTCCATCTTCCATTTTCGTTTGCTTTGTGTTTTTAGAGGGGATGACGGCAATTTTTAACGGATTTCGTTTGTCGTCAGCAGAAAAAAAGCAGAAATTATTATCATGAGCGAGCTTCTCTTCCTGACGAGCGGCTCGCTTTGATATTTTTCAATTTTTTTGGTTTTTTCTGGTTTTTGTCTATTTAGCCATTTTGTCCTTTTTTACTGTTTTTGAGTTTTTATTTTGTGTTTATATGTTGGTTTTGATATATATATATATATATATATATATATATATTGGAGATCTGTAACATTCATCTTTTCTTACTCATTATAATAATCATTGATCCCTCCATTTAAAAATTTTCATCAGAATAATATTTTAGAAAATTATCTACATACCTTTTTCCGAGGAATGACTTTTAACAAAAGAAAACGAATATTCAATAAACCAGTCATGTTTTTGCCGAGGCAATATGAAGTGAAACAGAACCCATTAACAATACGCAAGAGAAAGGGAAGAAAACATGTCGAGGAAGCGAAGACGAACTTTAGTTGGGAGCTGGGAGAAATGCTGCTCTGGCTCTTCTCAATTCAAAGGAAGAAAGGGTTGTACCTCCCTCTCCCTCCCACATTGGCTGCCGGTTCATCGCTCGCTGTACGCAGTGGGCACATTTTGATGTTTTCGAGGGCAACCCTCTTTGCAGATCAAAATAGCAAAATAAGGCCAAACCTTCTTTTAAAAAAATGCCAAATTGATTGAAAACGTCATTTGCTATTAGAAAAACAGCTATCCTATCCTTCATGAAAACTAGTCCCACTTGATAGGCATATGTTCAATGTTCTATTATTAAACTAAAATTTAAGTGAAAGACATTTAAAACATCCTTGTTCTATTCAGGAGTTATTTCGTTTGACAGCTCATTATATATCATTTGAAATGTGTAATATCAAAAATTTGATTAAAAAACAATAAACTAAGTAATTAAAAATTGTTCTGAAAGTCATTAACGAAAGTAAAGCCAAAAATGAATTTAAGGCCAAATGAAAATTCCTAAGGCCAAGGGCTTTGAAAAAAGGCCAAATTTCCATAATTTGGCATTAGAAAGGCCAATATGGCAACCCTGGCCCACTGTCTCTCTCATACTGATTGATTCATTTACTGTTTTCTTTTCACACTTTTATTACCCCCCCCCATTCCGTCAAAGTCTCGGGGAGGAAAATAAAATAAATAAGAATAAAATCAAAAATAAAAGCTTTTAAAATAATTTCATCGGGTGCTGCATCTCTGCAGCCCTAATGAATGAGCCGCTACTGTTTAGCTTAAGAGTAAAGTATTTTTAATAATATCCAAGTGAAAACTGATTCACTTGCCTTTCTTTTTCAGTACTCAGTCGCACAAATGCGCATCAAAAACAGCATCTATGAAATAATATAATTAAAAAAGGCCTGTAGAGACCAGAGCATTTCTTTAAAAATAAAGAGGAATTTATTATTCGATCAACGCAACAGAACACAGAGAGAACAGCAAGCAGAATTTGAAAAAAAAAAGTAATTCATAGGAATAAGTTCAATATTGGAGAACGCCACTTCTAGGACCTGAGGAACAGTTCTTTTATTTTTAAACAGTACATCTGACATTAACTTATAAATTTCAACTGAAGAAAAAAAAGCCTTCATACGATGTTAAAATACTGTATAAAATGTAGTATTCCAATGTCCAAATTTGGAATACGAAAAAAAAAAAAACTTTAATTTTATTAATTATACGTCTTCAAAATCACCTGAATTAAACAGAATATGTTTTATGAATAAAAAAATATATTTAAATTGAGATCAAACATATCAAAACCCATAATCAATGCCAAAATATTTTTTGTATTGTGGAAATAACATTTGCATAATAATTTCTAGCGATTTTGACTTTCAGTTTCATGGTATGTGAGATAACTTTGGATTTTGTAACTTCTTTAGGTTACAAAAGGTATTGTATAGCAACGGATTCGGAAACCCTTCGCGCTTTTGCGCATGCGCCGGGCGGAGTTATGTTCATCAAAATAGGGGGAAAGTGAAGAATGGAAGGGTGATGTTTACATTTTATTGAGCTTGATCTAACAAAGAATTCGGGAAATGCGCTCATATGACTCATTGCCTGACACCACTTTCCGGTGTAACCTCGTCCAAAAGTGGTAGTCTCGGAATTCGTTGCTGAACAGTAACTTATTTTAGGTGTTCTAGCACAATTGCAAATATTATTTTTGTTGTTTTTGAGACAATTTTTTCCCTATTGGTTTTCCATGACAACTTGTAATGTGTTTTTATCCCCCCCCCGTTTTATATTTTGAACCAAGGGCTGAAGGGGGCACTACCTCTGTAATGGGGGGGGCGTCTCATGATCTGCTCGTAATAATGGGTAGCTATTATGCGTTAGGCCACAGTGCCCAGATTTTTGTCGCAAAAGCGGGTTTTAACTGGATGCTAAGATGGGCGGGGCTTTATGTGCATCTCTTTTTTGGACCAGCAATCAATTTTATTCCACAGATATCCATACTCAACTAGCTGTGTGGCTCGGCGTTGCACGGGCTATCACGAATAATAGGATATTCCCGGGCGGAGAGAGGTGAGGTCACGTGAGACCTTGGGATCCACATATCTTCATATGCCCCGCCTCCGTTTTTCTCTACAATCAACAAATATTGTCACTTACTTTCCCTAACAAACGTTACGAAGTTAAACACTTTAATACAAAAAAAGAAAGAAAGAAAACGACTTTTTTCCATTGTTAATAAATCCAAACACAGAAGCACGCTCAAAAAGAAATACCAACTTCCGTTAAATAAATAAAAAAATGCAACACCGGATGCGAAAACTAATAATAAGGACAAAAAGAATCCGCCCTGAATGAATTCACCATGCTGCGAATAGATGGCAGCACATCAAATCATTCATTTTGACGTTTTTATTTAATATATTTTTAACTAATTACAATTTCGGAATTTAAATAGTCGAAATGGATTCCTTGGATTATTTTCCATCTTTTGGTATTTACGGCTAGTTTCAGGATTCAGTGGTTCGTGAGAAGATAGAAGGATTTATATACATATGTTTGTTTACCTTCGAATTTTAATCCATACTCAATTTTGGTGACTGTGGTGAAGAATGAAGTTATTGAAGCCATTTAAATCGCAGTATTAAATTCAAAATTTTTACTTGTCATTTGTTAATAATACTAGTTTCAAATTTAATCATTGATTTAGAAAAAAAGGCACTTAGATGTATATTTAAAATTCTTACACTTTGGGAAATAAGGTTTACAATAAAGATTGTAATGCCTTAGAAATAAAAACTGTGTTTTAAAAATATCACAAGACATTTATTTACAGACACTTGCGATACACATTAACATTTAACATAAAAAACAAATTTAGAATAATAAAATATTTCATGAGTTATCAAAATTTAATTAACCCAAAATCAAATTCAGTATCAATCAAAATCAGTCCGTTGCATAAAATTACGCTTTTGCTGACATCCTAAAATGTAAAATATAGCATCCAGCCTAATTTAAGCAATTCGACACCATTGTTATGGCTCCGGTAGAGACACCCACTACAGAACACAGAACAATATTCTCGGCGGAAAAGCGCCCAAGTCTCTTCACTTCGTTTCCTTTGGGGAAGGGAGATTAGTTCCAGCGAAATAGTTCAGAATTATGTCTCGGCTCCAGTGGGATGGACTAGCTCGGAATATAGCGGGCAGGACGGTACAAGACGAATAAAGTCAAAGGAAATGCTTATTCTGCATGTCATATTGAAGCTTTTATTTCTAAAATGTGTCCATATGATTTTTTAAAAGGATAGATGATCTGTGCTTTGTAAGATTTTTTTTTATTATTTTTTTAGGTTGAAAACTTTTCTGTTGTTTGGCTCTTTAGTTTTAACCAACGAAAGTTGAAGAATGTCTTGACAGAAGAACTTTTCACGAAAGTAAGCAATGAGAATTTTTTCCATGCATGATTTTCATATGTATATTTTTTATTGATGCATTTTAAATAACGCGTTCCGAACACTGTAAATCGTCTTAGTGTTTTATTTTTCTAAATAGGAATTCAGTTTTTATGTAATACTGGATAGATCAACGATTTCCACAATTTTTTAAAAAATGAAATAAAACTAATTTGAAATAATTTAAGTAATCCGGCAGTGATGTATATATTATTAAAAATAAAAAATGGGTAGTAAAAGTTTAACTATTTCTTTATCTAATCCTTCAGCTAATTTTAACCTTCCAGCGGGCGCGCCTGCACAAATTTTACGACATATTGTGCATCGTATTACATAAATATATAGTGTCGTTTTACAAATATAAATGCAACTTCCATTTTATGTTCTCTGTATTTATTAGCTTAATATTAAACAAAGATTTGATAAATAAAAATTGCACTTATATTTATAGAAGAACGATATAAGTATGTAATACGATGCACAATGCAAGTATCTCTTGAAAACGCGCGCCCGCTGGAATGTTAAATTCAAAGTTGCACAGCAAAAATCATTTGAACATATTTGAAAATATAAATTTGATTGATGTAGCTAGAAAGAGGCAAATACATGCATGTTTTGAAAGAGGCAAATCGCATCCATTTTTTTGTAGCTAATTAACATTTCTAGATGTTTTAGTATTTTATTTGTTTACTATGGAACGTTAGAAATATTCCAACAATGAATTCTTTGCATTTACAAAGTCGGTTCACTTGTTCTAGTTTGATAATCACTGGAGATGACTCATCTTGAAGTCAATATTCTTGCTTTTTTCTTGCATTCGTGTTGTAATGGCAAAACTAAATGGATTCTTTCATTGTTTTCATTTGGAAATTTTTTGTGCATTTGCAGATACAGCAGAACCCCGTGAATCCGAACTAAGTGAAGCGGGCTTCTGTTCTGATTCCAGGGAATTCGGATTATCCAGATAATTCGGTGAAATACTTTTGAAATACCAAATGTAGTGGAGTATTGACTTAGGGTTCTCCTTGAAGGCGTACGAAAACAACACGCGGAGATTCGCACAGTACAGTGGCAAACAAGTTGAGGGTAAAAAGAAGATATCCGAGTTTGTTTCTGCTAATTAATGTGCTGTATTCATTCTTACAGGCCAATTCGGATACTTCTTTTAAGTTAGGAATTAACAATATGACTTTAATTAAGTCTTGTCGTTTCTTCATTCAGTATGAAAATACTCCTTGAGAATGTTAAAACAGCATGAACGCAATTTTTTAAAAAAAGGGTTTTTGTAATCAATGATTCTATTAGACAATCCAGTTTACCGAGGTTTTGAAATGTGATTTCAACCCTTTGAACTCCGAAGTATAATAAGATGCATAATTATACACGTGTGAGTGTAAGGATTGATTTAGCGCTTTAGGAAGCTGAAAAATATTGTTTTTAACTTGTTTCAATTACTAAAAATTAATCAGTGTGTTTTTGCTCTTATATGGCTTTTATAATAAGCGCTATCCAACAAGAATGTGAAAAAGATGCGTTATTCAGAATGTCGAGTCTGATTCGACATAAGAGTGCAAAGGGTTAAAATGCTGTTGGTAAGATTACTAAAAATTTTATCCTATTCAGTCCATAAATTGTGATTAAGCGATAATATGACAGTTAATTCGCAAAATTCTATTAATATTATACCACTCTTTCTGCTCATTAGTTTTTGAAGGTTTTCCGTTTAAAAATGTTGCATATAACTTTTTTTCTCTCTAACTACAAAAAAGGATAAAAAAAACAAAGTCTATTGTTTTAAAAATTTGAAGCATTTGATTGGTATAGTCACCCGAAAAAAAAGAAACCCTGGCGCTTAGCATGTTAAATGATATATGAAAGATCGGCATTCTCTAGTATAGACAAAAAAAAATGAACTATCCTTTTCATTTTAAGGTTTCCTCCTTTGTGCCCCGGGCATTGACAAAGTTTGAGGAACACTTGTGGCACCAATTTATTTGAACAGGGCAGAAGGGAGCATTTCAAAATGCCGTTCCGATCTCTTAGCAAGAATTCATCCACAAGTGGTTCTTTTCTATAGAAGAAAGTTGTATATTTCATTTTGTGTGTTTTTTTCATTGTCAGATGAATTTGTTTGGTAAATGTCTTCCTCGATATTTTGTTATAAAATATTCTTTATGACATCTAGGTATTCTATAGGTTGCCGAGGCAAAGTGTGTATATATATATACAGGTTGTCATGAAATAACTTTCCCAGTATTTGAGCTCCTAGTGGCCACAACGAATGAGAATAAAATTCGAAATGTATACAGGGTGTCGACACTTATCGTGAACAATAGCAAATTTCTAAACCGTTAGGGATAGATATACAGTTCCAATCGAAAAAATGCTTTAAATGAAGGGAAGAATTATAATATATGTGTTTTGAGTGAATAAATATATTCCTGAAAAAGTTACGAATTATAACTTTTTATACGGTTTCCCGGTCCTATCAGTTATATTTTGGGAAATTTTTTTGACGCTCTAATATTTTTTTTAAAAAAAGTTCCACTCTTCTGCGACTAAAGCTGATCGAGTTATGGAGCTTTGAATATCGCTGACTTACACCACTTTACACCATTTCAATAGCCATCTTGAAGACGATCCACCAATAAATGCACAGCACTTGCTCGGCGAGGCCGCTGATTGGTTAAAAATCATGAAATTCTAAGCGCCAGAACTCGCTCAGTTTTAGTCGCAGAAGAGTGGGACTTTTATTGTTTAAAATGTTAGAATGTCAAGAATATTTTACTAAATATGACTGATAGGACCGGGGGACCGTATAAAAAGTTATAATTCGTATTTTTTTCAGAAACATATTTAATGACTCAAAAAAGATATAATTTTTCCCTTCATATAAAGCATTTTTCCAATTGGAACTATATGTCTATTTCTAACGGTTTAGAAATTAGCTATTGATCACGTTAAATGTGGACACCCTGTATATTTCAAAATATGCATTCTATAATGAGAAAAAGAATAGAAACCTTGTTCTTAAGGTTATGGTCACAACGACAAGACTTTGATAAATTCAAATGGCAACCACCATTTATATGCAAAAGCTAATTGATTGGCACAGTGAAAATCCATGAATGGGGTTAGAATCCAGCTCGGAATAAGCGGGTTAAGACATAAAAAAAGATAAGGAAACATTCAATAAGGACAGAGGAACGACATAAAACCAAAGCATTTATATTTTTTCCTCAAATGCTTCACGTGCCAACCATCAGACTCAACGACATTTGCATTTGTGAGCTGATGGTCGGGAATTTAATAGATTCGGCAGGTATTTAATAGATGGACATCAAATCCGCAAACAGCAGCCGGTTTCTGAGATACCATCAGACACGAGCTTCAACAGATTCCTCTTCTCCTGATTTGTGTCTCATTGTTCTCTATTATTTCTGACTTAGAAAGTGTGATAGTGAACATTTCCGTATAGGAAATGGAAGACGGGCGAGTGGAGCATTTGTGAAAATATTTTTCTTTAGTGTCGCTTCTCTGCCTTTATTGGTTGTTAACATATTTTTTGCCTGCTTATTACGCCTTCGTTTATCGTGCAACCTGTACAGTTCCAGCGCTGTTTATGGTTTTTCATTGTTCAGATTAATCGCATAAAAACTGGCGATTGGTGAAGCCGTGAGAGCTAGGATTTTGTTTTCGCTCTCGAGTGCCTGCTTTAATGTTAGTCCAGTCAACGAAGGAAAAATAGAAAAAGAAAATGGTGTATTTTTGAAATTTGGCACAGTTGTTGGTGGTAGTGTCCTAAACGACATCAACGAAATCAGTGCAAACTGTAATTTTTATGAGGATTTGTTTCTTTACGATTTTTTAAAGCTTTAACGAACTTATGACGCACCCCGTATATAGTCCAGTCAATGAAGATCAAAAATCGACGAATAGAAAATAAAAAGTGATGTAGTTTTGAAATTTGGCATAGTTCTTGGGGGTAGTGTCCTAAACGACATACTGAAAGTCCCCGCCAGTGGGGAGTGCGCGGGGTTTAAAGGAGGGCGTTTTCAGTTTTTCTTAAATATCTCGAAAACCTATGGGTTCTATCGAAAAACACTCAATTGCAAAATTAAACCACATGCAATTTCTTACAAGAAACGTCCTACGTTTTTATTGTAGAATCAATAGTTTAGAAGATACAGGGGTATTTAAAAGTTAATATTTCTAAAATTCCTTATTGTAATGGTAAAATCGATTAAAAGTGCTTAATCAACAACCCTCATAAAAATCTCATGCCTATATAATAATTATACAAGGGAAGTTTATGTGTCGGAGCGAGGGGTAAGAAACCCATTTGATGAACAATTATGCTCCCTTCCTCCCCTCGCATCCGTTCCCCTTCACGAGTTTCGGTCTACTAGTCAACGAATTGTACATTTAAACAATGGTGAAGTTTTGAATTTCGGCACAGTTGTCGGGGAGAGTGACCTAACCGACATACTAAAAGTCCCCGCTGGTGGTGGGTACAGGGGGTTGAACGGGGGGATTTCTCGGTTTTTCTTAAATATCTCGAAAACTATGGATCCTAGCGAAAAAAACTTAGGTATAAAATTAAACTACATTAAATTTCCTACTAAAATAGTCCCAAATTTTTTATAGCATGAAATTTTAGAAGATACAGGGGGATTTAAAAGTGAATATTTCTAAAATTCCTTATTGTAATGGTAAAATCAATTAAAAGAGTTGAAGCAACAACCCTGAGAAAGACATCATGCCTATACAATAATTATACAAGGATAGTATTGTACGAGTCGAGAGTAGTGGCGGTGTCAGGGCGAGGGGGCGACAAACCTATTTGATGATCATTCGTGCTCCCTTCCTCCCCTCACGTCCGTTTTCCTCCACAAGATCCCTTCTACTCAGTCTTTTGGTTTTATTAACGCTCCAAATGAGTGCATTTAGGCAGTATAATCTAAATATACATGTCTATGCAGAGTTTAATTTAAAAGCTCGCAACTAGTCTATCACATTTCGACAGAAACATTTTCTTGCCATTGAAGAAATACGACCAGGCATGTTCAATTACTAACACAGAAAATGTCTGCTAAAGTAATTGAAACGAAAGTCGCTACAGGGGATACTTATATTGTGATATCTGGGTTATAGAAAGCAATTTCGCATCCCAAGGGAAAAACGTAGACCTAGTCGTGTTACTGACTGATTTGGCACCATTAGAAAATAATATATATTTGATGAAGTCTGGCAAGGAAAAAGTTGAAGCTAAATTATTTTTTTACAAGAAAGCTATTTATAGAAAAAGCAAAGCACTATAGTTACATTGTTCATAAATCAACTACAGCCAGATGAAAAACATTGCTGAAATCTTTTATAATCCCTAATCAACCCCAAAAACTATCTCACAAGTAGGTGAGAAGATGTTTCTAGCACAAAACCGTTGCTAATGAACATAATTTGAATAACCGTAGATATGCAGCATTTCTTAAATCATCAACTAAGATAAAAGCTGATCTTTCCTCAATTCCTCCAACCAAAGGAGTGGCGGAGCAACAAACGTTTAGCAATGTGTTTCTGTTTTGGCACCTTTAATGGTACCTATACCAATTGTATACCTCTAGAAGAAGAGGAGGAGGAGTACGAACTTGATAAAATACTACAGAAATATGGTGAGATTTAATTACGAGCAAGTGTAAAAATGGGTTATGCATATTTTTTATGTGGGTATATATGCATATATATATTCAAACTTCTATGATATTCTAAACTATTCATCCTATGAACAATGTGTAGGACTATTTTTTGTAAGAAGTTTAATGTAGTTTAATTTTATACTTAAGATTTTTTCGCTAGGATCAATAGTTTTTGAGATATTTAAGAAAAACTGAGAAATCCCCCCATTCAACCCCCTGTGTACCCTCCACCAGCGGGGACTTTTAGTATGTAGTTTAGGTCACTCTCCCCAACAACTGTGCCGAATTTCAAAACTAGACCATTGTTTAAATTTACAATTCGTTGACCAGTAGAAGGAAACTAGTGAATAATAACGGATGCGAGGGGAGGAAGAAAGCATAATTCATCAAATGGGTTTCTTACCCCCCGCTCCGACACATAAAATACTACCCTTGTATAATTATTATATAGGCATGAGATTTTTATGAGGGTTGCTGATTCAGCACTTATAATCGATTTTACCATTACAATAAGGAATTTTAGAAATATTTACTTTTAAATGCCCCTGTATATTCTAAAATATTGATACTACAATAAAAACGTAGGACTTTTTTTGTAAGAAATTGCATGTAGTTTAATTTTGTAATTGAGTGGCATTCAATAGAACCCATAGTTTTCGAGATATTTAAGAAAAACTGAAAACTCCCTCCATTAACACCGCGCACTCCCCACTGGTGGGATCTTTCAGTATGTCGTTTAGGACACTATCCCCAACAACTATGCCAAATTTCTAAACTACACCACTTCTTTTTCTATTCGTCGATTTTTGACCTTCATTGACTGGATTATATAAGGGGTGCGTCATAAGTTCGTTAAAGCTTTAAAAAATCGTAAAGAAACAAATCCTGATAAAAATTACAGTTTGCACTGATGTGAAAGAGGGATACTGAAATTACAAGTTTTTTATTATGAAAAAAATTCCGACTACTCAGAGCCCATTCGTGCAAACCGCAACTGTTCAACAGCCTTTGTTCCTTTTTAATGAATTTTTAAAATTTTAACGAACTTATGGCGCGCCCTGTATCTATATTTTGAATTTCAATCGCATTTGTTGATCGTGGTGGCCTCTGGGAGCTGGTGTATCGGTATAGTTATTTTACGACCATCCTGTATATATGTTACGGTCAATGTGGATAATTGATTTTATACATAATAACCGTTTATTATATATAATAACTGTATATACTAAACATTTTACTCTTTGCCTGGACTTTTCATAGAATGCCTAAGAGCTGAGCTCCTTAAGTGAACATACGACTGTACGAAACCTCGAAAATTTTCGATTTCATGAAAAAAATATATATTATTTCTCTGTCTTTTTTAAAAAATTTAAAACAATCCACGTTAAAAAATTCTTATAATTATGAAAGTTATGAAGGAAAGTGTATCAGTTTTTCAACGAAAATTTTGAATATGGCCATGTCTTTCAAACGCTGTATCTCAAAATGCGTTTTTTTTATATCGCGCTCACGATATCTCAAGAACTATTGAATATTTTTACATAAAATGTTTACTGAATATGCATTGTGCTATGTTCTACCAATTGAAACACATTTTTGTCCATATTTTCTCCAAAGTTGTTTTGGAGGAGGTTAGAAAGTTGACATTTTCCCAATTTTTAACATTTTTGTCCATATTTTCTCCAAAGTTGTTTTGGAGGAGGTTAGAAAGTTGACATTTTCCCAATTTTTAACATTTTTATTTTAAATTGGTATATAAAATAGGAATTAAATTTAAATGTTAATAAATTGAGGTTCAGTTTTTAAAATAGACTGTTTGGATTAGTAAGATAATCAAAATATTGTGTTTAGACAAATATTTCATCCGTGATCAGGAGCGAAACGTGACTATCTCATTTTTCTCCAAAAATAATACCCATATTTATTACTCTTTCAAAAAAATACGTACCAATATAAAGGTTTGAAAATGTACGTACTATAAGAAAAAGAACATATAATTTTCCATAAAAAGTTAATTTTGAAATGTTTTATTTTAGAGATATAATGCATCGAATTTCACAGTTTCCCCGTATTCTTTCGAGGTTTAAGAGTCGTATGTCCCCTTAACATTGTAGCCCGAGCTCAGTTCGTGCATCGAATTATGATATTTTTTACACTTCTAATCTAAAATTAAGTCATTCATAGACGTTATGATTCGATACAAAAATTGTAGGTATTCCATTAACATCTCAAGTGATCCACGGACTCTTAGTTGAATCAATATGACAAAACATCAATATGACATTCCCAAAACAAAAGGGGAGCATTTAATTAGACAGTACAGAAAAATACACTGCTAAAGTGTTAATATTAAATAATTTAAAATAATATCTATTCAAAATTTTTATTCCTTCTATATAGGTGCATGAAATTCTAATTGTCTGGTTACCATTGCTGAAAGTACCCGCCTTACAGAGAAGTGCGTCAAGTTTGCCTTTGCCAGTGAAGACCACGCTTGGATAGCTTATGCTGAAGTAGATGTGCTTTTAGCTAAATCTTACTTAGCATTTGACATAGCATGCTAATGCAATTTCTGCATAACAACCTGTATTTACGTAGTTACATCAATCTTTCTAGTCTGAAAGACTTTTTTATTCTATCTATTGCTTCATTCAATGAAGAGGAGATAGAAAAGGACACTCGCTATTATGCTAAGGAAACAGAACTGGTGAATGTGATTCATGCATCAAACCAAAAGATAACTTTTCTGTAGCTACGTGAAACTATCATTTTTTTCCATTTCTGAATAGCAGAGGCATTTCGGAATATATGCGTGTAATCAAAGCTCCCTGAATAATCACGCCTCCCTGACTGACCCAAGACAAGTTAGTTTCATTCAATTAAACGGGACAAAATTTATTTTTATGAAGCAAAATTTGTTTATTTTATTTTGCTGAATCATAGACTTCCCTTTTGTACTTGTTGAGTGCGATAAATAAGGTGAACGAGGTAGTGCACTCACAAAGAAAAATGGCTCATGCATGTGATATCTGTAACAGAATATTTAGCTATCCATTATTCTTAAAATTGCACTATCGGTCTCACACCGGCGAAAAACCATACCAGTGCGAATTTTGCAAAAAATTGTTCTCTCACGAAGCACATTTAATTGTTCACAACCAAA
>BGPR01018963.1:0-30034 GCA_013235015.1 Araneus ventricosus | reverse complement strand
GCGTTTTTTTTATTTGTGTGGCTTTTGTTAGTAACAGAACTCCATTAACACGCTTCACCCCTTGTTTTGGAGGGCTCCTATCTTTGACAGATTTTTCTTCAATAAAGGATGTGTTTGTATCCTCTGTAAGTTTATTTTCAGTAGAGGCTTAAGTTTTTGCACAGTCTTCATTAGTATCTCTTTATTTAATTACTGGCATAGTTGTCGGGACTACATTATCTCTAGAATGTCTAGGTAAATCATCGGTTTTATTTTGAGAAGATTTTTTTATGTCTTATTCTCTGCTTTTTTTGCTGCATTTGCACACAGCTTTTTAAGCTACCTCTTTTGACAGGAGTTTTTTCTTTTTCTGATGTAGTTTATTTATTTGTTTTTGTTCCATCTTTTTTTTTTTTTATTATTTCTTCATCTTGGTACGCCCTACAAGATGACCTTAAGTTTTTAACTAATTTTTTTTCAACATGTTCATGCAAAAAAAAAATTTTTTTTTTTTGCAAAATATGCCACAGAGGTTTGGTTTTCTGCAAAAAGGTGGTAATTAATTCTTTGAATGGCACAGAATATGTTGGAATGTTCACCCTTGTAGAGCTTGCTGATATAATGTTGATTCGTCAGTAGAAGATAAATCAGCTAGTTTCCTAGCCGGTGGAGTTAAGCCACGTGGGCGAGCATATTTTCCCAGAATTTTCTTTTAAAAACGGAAGATATAAAGGTTTCTTTTCTTTGTGTAAAAGCGGAATTTTCGGAAGAAAAAGAAAATTTTTGCGGCAGGGAAAAAAAAAAAAAAAAAAAAAAACGGAAATTCGAAAGAAAAAGAAAAACGGAATTTTGAGAGGGGGGAAAAAAGCGAAATTTCTCCAAAATATCAAAAAAGCGGAAGAATCTTATCCCTGAATATAATAAAGCACGCAAAAATCCATTTTGATTCCATTCTTACATCCACCTGGTAATTGCACTGCAGATGACTAGGTGCACGACACATCTTGCTTCCTAAGTCTTGTAAAAAAAATTTAAAAATTAATTTTATGAAGATCTAGTTAAGAAAGAATATTTAGGAAGGAAATTTAAATTTACTTCTGAAAAAAAAATTATATTTGATGGTTACTTAACTGGTTCAGCATTTTTACTATTTGCTCCATTTCATCTGAGAAACACATTTTACGCTAGAACAAAAATATTTATTGATGAGAGCAATAGCCACATTTGATGATAAATTTTTCCTTCCAAGCTAAAATTTAAATTTAGAACAAGAAAAAAATTATTCGAAAAAGTTAGAGAATCTGGATGAGGTGTCCATGAAAATTGTTATTGAAATAATTTTGCCACCATTTACAGTCAATTCGAATTTAAAAGGAAAACGTTTCTTTGCATCAATTTTGTTTATTTCTCTTAAAGACCTTTTTACCAGAAAGTAAAACAAAGTAGCAAAGAATTTTTCCTATCACATATATCTCCCTCTGAAAAGGGCATTCAGACTTTTCTCATATAATCCTACACAGAAGTTACTATTTTGCAGCAGACAAAACCGTGTTTGACTTCTTTAAGTATACTTATGTATTGCACACTATTTAAACACATGCAATCTTTATACTTGATTAAATGCCCTTTAACCCTTTGTGGACAGGTGACATTTTAGAACACTCGGATCAGGTTGGTGCACTTTTATGCACTATTCTATTTTTTCCAACTCCATGCTTATTTAATTATACATAACTTTATTTTTATGGTATAATAAAATTAGAGGTTGAATGGATGATACAAACATTTGTGTTCAATTCTGATTCGCTATATTCTTCGGAACTGGATTGTCCTCCATATCAGTCTTGGAATCAGTTTCTTGGTCGCTGTACTCAGTCACTTCTCCATCGACATTTAATGCATAAGATTCGTCCTCGGCTATTATTTTCTTGCTTAATTCTTCCAAAACAGCTGAACATTGCTCTGCAGGGATAATTTCCCACCATTTCACGATAGTCAGGTTGGGTTATGGAGAGCATTTCATGCACTTTCAAGCGCGATCAAACCGAACTGACTGCTTGAAGGTCAATGAGAACTATCGGAGCAAGTAGGAGAAATGTTAATACGAGGTTAGCGAGATCTCCATCTTTGATAGTTTTTATTCAGCTTATGGTACATATTCATTGGCGCCCCTCTATACGTCGTACCTGTCCGCAAAGGCTTAATATCAACTTTTAATGTTCCTCATAGGCTTTAATGTTCGGATAATTTGTACATTTACATATACAAGGTGTCCGAAAAGCAACTCTAAAATTTTAAGATTACAAAAATAATAAAAAAAAACAACAGATATGCACTTTTTTTTGTATTTTATAAAGAAAGCATCAAAGTGTTTTCACTGTTAGAACATTTTTAATACTATTGGTGCTTCTCTAAGGTCATCAAGATTTGCCTGTCACCATAAATCCAGTATGCCATTTATAAATTGTTGACATTGAAAATTTTGATCGATAGACCTAAATTTATGTCGTACCTGTGTCACAAATCTAACTTTGATAAAACTGGCTCCATTTCCTGCAGTGAAGCCACATTCAAAGAAGAATGGCAATATCAATGACCTGATGCCATTTAGCAAATTGAAAAATATATATATTGATCCTCTATTTATTGAAAAAAAAACTACACAAAAATGTGCATATCTTTTGTTTAATGATTTTGTTACAGTGTAAACATTCTTTAAGGACACCCTGTATTTTGAAATGTAGAAGAATTTGAAATTGGAATTGCATGCAATATTTCCTTCAAACCTATTTTATTACCTGTATATCAAATAATTCAATAGCAAGTCATATAATGTATATAACATGCTTATTTTACATTTCCTTTTAAAACTATTTTCTAATTTGCCAGGTATCTGCCGATAGTACTTTTATTATGATAAATGGGACATTTATCCATACACTTTCTCACTGTGTACTCTGGATTTTTTTTAGCATGTTTTGATCAGGGATAAGTATGAAGACATGTAAAATGATAAAATCCTTAGTGGTACACGTCATACCAGCCATACTTGAATATGGTTGGTAACTATGTTCCAGAATATCCTGTAGTAAACAGAATACACTGGCACATGTATATTACCTGCGATACTGATTAAGCATCACTGATCCACTTTTACCCTTTTCTATAAATTATTTTTTGCAGCTATGACTCAAGAATTTACAGACAGATGCATATTTAGACTACAAACAACAAATTGATGCCAATGTCCCTGGGAACAAGCTTAAACATTGTAAAGTGTCTTGCTGAAATCATTTTAAGTGTCAACCTGGCCAAAAGCCAGAACACAACACCTATTATATACACATAGCTTATTTTATCTGTTATTTTTCATCCAAGATCACAGTTTATGTCCATCTTTCATAATTATATGAAATTCTTAGGTTATTTAGTATATTATCTATACAAGACATCCTAGATTTTTTCTAGGATTCTGTGCATGTTAGACACTTTCAAAATCATTTATCTAAAAATGAGTGATGAAAAATAAAGGCAAATTCCACAGAACACACTGTTTTTAAAATAAAATATTTATCCCTCCAAGCAGTCAATTAATTCAGCAATAAATTATCAAATAATTTTAAACTCTTAGAAATGAGTTTTTTAATTTAAAAAAAAACCATACTTTTCCATATGCAATCTAAACCTTGAAATCTCAAGAATATTTTACACATGAAATCTTAAGAAAATACAGAAATAAATAAGAATAATCTGAAAAAAAGGAAAAGGAGTGTTTTGGTGCTTAGAGGGGTTAAATGACAATGCTTAGTTTCCTTACCATTTTTGCTGTTACTGTGATAGAGATTAGTTTCAAAGATCCATAAACCATACAAAAAAAAAGACATGTTAAACCTGGATAAGATATGGTTTCACCAACTTCCAAAAAATTGAGCTTCACAGTTACAAAATATAAAGCATACCAGTCTGGCCTAATATATTCAAGATATTCTTTTATTCTATACAGTATTATTTTCAATTTAACAAAAAGAGCAACGTCCTTTCATTTATACCTTCATAGAATAAACATTTTTACTTAAATCTAATGGTGTTTAAAAAGTAAGATTTTTCATGGAGGTCTAAATACTTGCAGTATTATACCTCATAAATTATATGTTTAACACAGAGATGACAACGGAGAAAGGCTTTTCAATTCTTTATTGAAAATCAAATGTTGACAAACAACATATTGCTAGTTACAAGTTGCACTTCTATTAGAAGTAAAGTTTCCTCCAATTTCTCACTAGGAGTTAACAAATTTTTGCAATGATTAGAATTTTTTTAATGTCCATATTTAACAGAACAGACCGATTGACAATATAAAAGTGCAGATAAGCCAGTCATATTTTTTTAAAGTTCTGATAAGATT
This sequence comes from Araneus ventricosus, assembly GCA_013235015.1. Taxonomy (NCBI): domain Eukaryota; kingdom Metazoa; phylum Arthropoda; class Arachnida; order Araneae; family Araneidae; genus Araneus; species Araneus ventricosus. The sequence goes on along the minus strand of BGPR01018963.1, from coordinate 25,650 downwards.
TTTACAAGAAAATATAAACTTCTAAATAAATATTACTGTAAACAATATCTTTAAATCACTAAATAATTCAGATCAATAAAATCACAGGGTTCAGATTCAAATGAACAGCTAACAAAAGGACAGAAAAGCAGCTAATAATTTGCTTAAAATGCATTCATTATATGAATTTATTCGGATTTGTAAAAAATAATCCATCTGAAAATGAATTAATTGCTAAATAATTACTATTATGAAATAAAATGAGAAAAAAAGTTTTCTACACAGAAATGGAAAGATGAGATTTAAGAATTTGCAATATTCTAGCAATCGAAATTATATCGCAGGGAGATTAATTTTTGTATAAAACTAGAAATCCTTATGCAAATATCACTTCATAAAAGAATACAACTTCCACATTAATATTTAAGAATAATACAATATTATTAAAAATTAGCCAAAAGGCAAGACATTTTATTTTGAACTTAATATTCATAGTTGAGATTTAAAATAATTTTCAGAACCCTGTACAGATTACAAACAAAAAACTAGTAACAGCTATTAAAAGAAATTATCACAAATTACTTAGCAGTTTGCAGCTGGTTGAAATGGCAAAAAAACATTTTGAAACAAAAACAAATGCTTGTAAAGAGAATGACAAAGAATGAACACTTAAGCAAAGCCACATAAAAATACAAAACATGAAAATTTTAAAAACAGAATAAAATAGTATGAACATATGATAAAAAAATAACAGATTCATTTATTAAGTAATGACTAGGATATGAAAACATTTCCTTCATAAGTAAAAAATTATTTGGCTGGTTGGCTTATGATATCACAACATAACCATAGCTAAACTAGACATAAAATTTCCTTTTGATGTCAATCACAAAAATAAAGTTAACCTTTAATTTCTATGGTGCAGTCTTCAATATAAAAAATTAAATCCATCGTTTCAAAACTTTTTAAATTAGTTCTGATGATTAAAATGTATGCTCAAATCATTGTTAACGAAACAGTACAATTAGCAAGATTCCCTATTCAAAATTTTCAATTGGTTAATTATAACAAGTAGCCTGATGACCGACTGCACAATGTCAGATACGAGATATATACTCCTTTACAACAGCAATTATAAATTAATCTGAACTATATATGAATAAGAACAAACAAAGATCGATCCAGTCAAAGCTAGAGATATATTTGAATAAAATAAAGGTGTTTTTTTAAAAAAAGAAAGTATATCATAATAGTCCATGTTTTCTGTACAAAAAAGTCATTCATCATCTTATAAACTTTCTTATTTCTTATCTTTATATTTATTTTATTGTAAATTTAAAAAGGAGAAAATGAAGGATTAAGATATCACTGACATACATAATAAGAAATATTTTATCCCTATATGAAACACTTATCAGGCAAAAAATTATGCAAACATCATCAGTTTTAAGTAGGTGAATTTTAAACTTATGCTAAAATAAAATTTTTAAGGGATTAAAGGTTTTAAGTATTTACTTTTAAGAATAAACTTCCACATTTTAAATGTCCACAAATTGATTTATATATTTGCCTGATAAGATAATATAATTGTAAAAACTTAAAAAAACACCAGCTTAAGCAGATTAATATTTATAATACCAGCAAGTTTTAACTATGTCTGTGCATATTACGAACACTTGACAAATATACAAATAAATGCTTATGTCAATAAACTTTTTAAATGTGACAGGAATATAGCAAACAAAACAAGATTCAACAACATGCTACTCTATGGTAAACATTAAAAACAATAAACTTAAATGAATGAGCAAATTTAAAAACAGATCTTTTCTCTGCTTCAATAACATAAAATCACGAATGCAGAAATTCACATCACTGACACATCTTTTTTAAATAAATGTATAAGGTATTTGAAAATACACATACTAATCTAATTCAACATATATTTTAAATGTTTTTACACTTGAAAAATCCTATAAAATGTTTTTTAAAAATAATATATTTATGAGATTCTTTTACCAAAAATCATAGCTTCAGGAAATAATAGAGATTCACTGGCAAATCATCGGTTTCCAAAATATTCAGTTTCTCAATGGAAGACAAACACATGTTCCTGGAAAGTTGCAACATGACTTAGAATTACACAGTCATGTAAGGATATTTCCACTCAGGTAAAGGAACAAAGGTCTCTTTAACAACTTGTGGGGATGCCCACCGAAGCATGTAGTGGGGTCCGCCAGCTTTGTCATTTGTTCCTGGAATAAAAGCAGGAGTTAAATCTCTATGATTTTTTTTCCTTTTTCACATTTCAACACTGAACAAGGTGGGATACAAAATTATATAAGGTTTCATTTAAAAACTACAAATGAAATAATTCATAAGCTGGAGATTAATACATACAAACTACTTACAAATAGCTGAATAAGAGACATTTTTATATACAAGATCCACTAAAAATACATTTATGAAGTGAAACAATTTAACATTCATTTCTAATGTACATTTTCTTACCTGAAAGACGGCCACCACCAAATGGTTGTTGTCCCACAACAGATCCTGTAGATTTATCATTAATATAGAAATTTCCAGCAGACATTTTCAAAACTTCAGTAGCATGTTCCAAAAATTGCCTTCAAAAGAATACAAATTAGTTTCTTTAAACCACTGAACTACTAAAATATTTACCATTAACTACAATATTAGATATACATTAACTAAAATATTTAGCATTTATAATTGAAGGACATTTAACAAACACTAGCACATTCTGAACTAGTCCTTCTCTCTCTTTACAAAGCATTTTTAAGAGAATAAATTTCTACCTGTCCTGAGCAAATACAGCTCCAGTCAAGGCATATTTATGGTTTCTAGCAAGTTCAAGAGTTTCCTCAACAGCACTGTCTTTGTAAACATAGACAATAAGCAGTGGTCCAAATATTTCTTCTTTCATGACCAGATTTGCTGGATGTGTTGTTTGAATGATCGTGGGTTCAATAAAATACCCTTTGCTGAAAAACAAAAAAGATTCAACATAAAAAAAATATAATGCAACATAACCTAAACTCTTCATAATTTTGAAATTACAAGTCTGTTTAAGATGCAATGCACTGCCATAAATAAGAAGATATTAGTATTGGAATTAATTTGTAATTTAAAGAAATCATGTAAGATTCTTTTTAAAGGCCTAAATGTATCATGTGGTATGCAATGTAATTATATTTTGGTCATTTACAGTAAAAGAATTTATTTATGTTAATCTCATTAAAAAATTCTAAATGAACGGAAACATTCAATTCAGAAGCATTTGAAAATTTTCATTTCAAAACAGAACTATAATAAACTAAAGCAGATGAAATTTTGAATGTTTTCAATTTACGAAGAGTATTTATTAGTGATCTGCATTTAAAATGCAATCATTTATCATATTGTGCCTATTTTATGCCTTAATTATGATTATGAATAAATCTGTTTGCAATCAATTCTAATCCATCTAATTAATATATATTTATAAATAAAAAAATTGCTGAGTTATAAGAAAGGGACAAAATACATAACAAATAAGTATACCTGTCATCACATTTCCCACCGGCAAGTATGGTGCAATCTTGAGACACTTCAGCAAAATCAATAAATTCTTTTATTTTCTTAAAGGCCCGGTCATCTATTACTGCAGATACAAATGTTTCAGGGTCTAATGGAGATCCTACTTTAATTTGGTCTCTAATTTCTAACAAGCCTTGCTTGATCTGAAAAATGAAACAAAGCAATAAAAAATTAAATTAAGCGACAAAAAAATGTTTTAAATTAACAATTAATATACTAATTTGTTATTTGGAGCAAAGTTAATTTAGCATAGTTTTCGCAATTCAATCTTTAACTCATTAAGCAGTCTTGCGCACCCAGAGGTAATTGAAAATTTTTATAAAAATTACAAATACAGTGAATATTAATGCAGTGATGCTATAAAAAGCATTACAGCATGGAAAATAATTTGTTTTGATAAAAATTACATTATAAAACAATTTGCTGCAACTCAAAATTAAATTGATATAAAAATAATAAATCCTTCCTCAATAAAAATAATCCCATTCCCTGAATAATAATCCTTTATAAATATGCAATTCTTTGGGGTTTTTCTCTTTAAAATTTAACTTGCATTTTAATTTTTTTAAAAGAGACAAAGCCACAGATTGATGTAGTTATAATAATATGGTAATCACTTAAATTTGCTAGAAGTACTGATTTCCAAAATGATAAATAAGACATTCATTAATCTGTATTTTGCTTTTTCAAAATTTGTAAAAAGATTTTTTGAAAACAATTTTACATTTTTTTTTTTTTTTTTTTTGAATTTGCAAAAAAAACATTATTCATGTCAATTTACACTACAATAGCTGTTCAGCAAAACGTTTTAAATGTGCAGGTTGATTTATTCATTAAAAAAGAAAGTAACCAACTGAAAATGCCTTTTCATAACTGCAAAAAACAGTCGCTTGCTGATTAATCACAATTTTTTAAACAGATACTATAAAAATTCATATGAAAATTCTAATTTTAATTTTTTCTGGAATGACACAGATTTTTAGGATCAAACTAATTTGAAAACCTTTTCTGGATTTCAAAGCTTTTTTTTTTTAATGAAAAAATTATAAAAGAAGTCCATTGAAAAACTTGATGTTATTAAGCATTTAGAAACTAAAGATGCTACTGACTTAGACATCTAGATTACATGAACTAGCAGTCAAGCAGAATTATTTTCAAAATTGACAAAATTGAATACATGCAAAAACATTTTTTTAAAAAAATCACAAAAGGAACAATTTAATCCTGTACTGGTCAGTGAGACATTTGCATAACATATACAATATTAATGTAATATATAAATTCATTTCTTATGTATAAGATTAACACATCACACTTCATAATATAGTTTTAAAATAATTCAAGAGATGAATATAAAGCTCCTTTCTACAAGTATGCTGGTACTTTCACTTGTTTATATTAATTTCATCAAGTTGCATATATCTTTTAAATAATACATTTTAGATGGATGTCTACTAAAATTTTCCACGAGACAACCATAGTGGGGAAAAAAAAACCCTTTCTGTCTCATGTAAACTAAATGAAATGAAGAAATGTATTTTAACTTACAAAGGAAAAAAATTATGGCCATATACACATTTTTATGACTATACTTTTCCCAATCTTTTTTACCATTTGATAACCAATTTTAAAATTATCGGTGTAATACAGAACTAATAATCAGTTTAATAAATGACATTAAAACAATCAGAATTCTTATATTTATAAAGCAGACAAAGAATATATTGTTACATATCAATAATAATCTATTCACAAATAATTTCAAATTTTTAGACGCAAAACATGTCCTAAATGCTTCTAGACAAAAATTTTTATAGAGAAGGGTGTTATCTACAGAAAATATATCCAAAAAAATTCAAACTTATTTGTTCCTAATTAATTTAAAGGAAAATACTAAAATACAGCAAGATAGGCTTTATATTTAAATATTTTTGTGAAGATACAAGCATTTAGCCTAATTATTAGTATTTCTAATGGGAATAAAATTGGCCTTACAACTAAGAAAGTATCTGATGTTTGCCTTCAATTCAAAATTTTTAATAGCAGTGACTTTAGAATGAAATTTAGGAATTTAATTCATTCAAGAATTTACTTTCATAGAAATTCGAGACTTTTTTATGGCTGGAAGATAAATACTCAACAGAATTTCATTATAAGTTAACAAATCTCCTTTGATATCCAAAATTTCATTCTTTGAAAATTTTGAAGAAAATGAAATTTCCTTCCAAAAGTGAGTTAAATAAATGCTTGAAACATTTTTTTAAAAAAAATTTCAATGTTATCCTCTATACTTCTGTTTGAGCGTTGCATTAGCAGAACATAAAGATGCACAATGTTATTAAAATGGTATTTACCTGAGGCCACAGGCTTTCAGGGACATACATGCGATCCAATGCAGAACATTTCTGACCGCTGTACTCAAATGCTGATCTAATTGAACTAGCAACAACAGATGGGACATCAGCAGACTTATGAACAAAATGGAAGTTCTTACCACCACATTCTAGAAAAGTACGGAGTAAATGAACAGTTTTACAGATGCACTAAATATGAATGATCCTTACAAATCAAAATAAGTTAAAAATAAAATAATGAATCGTAGGTGAGAAGTGATATGTAGTAATTCATTTTAACTCTAGTGAGTAAAAACTTTAGGAAAAGGTCTACATGATTTGTTTTGTTAATATGGATTGGTTGCATAATTCATTGATTCGGTTTTTAAAAAAGGAAAAAAGAGAATCCCAAGTTGTTTAGAATAAAATTATTATAATAATAATATGACAGCAAAATGCGTTTCCCTGGCTTTTAAAGTATGAATCTGCAAAGCCAAATAAAAAGAGCTAAATTTTTAATACAGTAGAAATACTAGCATGCAAGCACTTTTTGAACCAAAGGACAAAACTTAATGCAATACAAGGAATAAACTTAAACAATTTCTTTTTTAACCATACAAATGCACCGAGAAATGTTTTTACAGTTGATTTAATAATTCAAATTATTTTTATATCTACCATCTGTGGAAGCAAACACTGTATAGAAAAAGAAAGGGATATATTTCACAGATAAAATAATTCTAAAAGTTAAATATTGAAAATTCACACTTGCCTCCAACTAGACGAGGGAAATTTTTGTAAATGTCAATATTTTGAGATGTCAATTTCCATAGCAACTTGAATGTCCTACAAAATATAACTATAAATCACAAACAGTTCACTTACAAGCTTGGTGATTGCATGAATTAAAAAAAAAAACATTTATACAAACAACTACTCAAAAATATCCATAGAAAAAAATTTCCAATAAAAATAATTTTTTTTTATATTTTTAGAATAAAATTAACCGCTTGCCTGATTATCCCGAGTTATCTCAGGTTCGTATATATTGCAGTTAATTATTATCCCGAGAATACTCGGGCAAAGCAGAATTTACCAGTACGATTTGTTTTATCACGGTTTTACTCGGCCTGGAGGAAATGAAAGGAAATATTCAGCTTTCATTGGCAGTTTGCCAAGTTTTATTGGTTTTGCAGTTCTTTTGGTGGGACTGGTCACGTGTTTCCCTATTGTATAGTATACGTCGGCTTGTGGATTAGTAATGTATAAAGAAGGATAGTTGCTTTGAAAAAAAAGTAAAATAATGGCGATGATGCAAGATAGCGAAAGCGATGATTTTTCAGATAGTGATTAGTCAGGTTAACCTCAAGGCATTTTCCAGATGTTATTCCTGCAATTGAAAAAATCAAATCCAACGAGACAGTGTACTCTATTCTCCCGTAAAAGAGATTACAGAGGTAAACCAGTAAGAAAAGAGACCAGATACCAGTGTACAGAATGTCAGGTATCACTTTGTGTTATCCCTCGTTTCAAAAACTATCATACAAAGACTAATATTTAACTTTTTTTCACTTGCCCAAGATAACTCGGGATAGTAAACTAATATTAAAACTAAATGCTTTTACACCTGTAAAAAATTAAAAATTCAACTTAAAACCAACATATTTTGTTTTGTTTCCTTGTATTTAATAATAAAATAAAAAAATGTGATGATTTTTTGAAATTTTTTTCAAAAAAATGTGTAAGGGAAGCAGTTAAATATATTTAAAAAAAAAAAAAACTTTTAGTAACTATTAAGCAAATTTTCACAAAGATCAAAAAGTCGAAATGATTTTCTTAACTGCTTTTATTTACAAATATAATAGCCTAAAAGATGAAGACAAAATGAAACATTTCAATCCCATTAATGATTGAAGCCAAGACCCAGTATTTGAGAAGCCCTGAAACAGATGAAACTCCATATGCTGCTTCATTCAAATTAATAGTCTCAGAATAGGATGCATTTATGGCATCTTTACATCTAGCATGAGTACACATGAATAACAGTTCTGATCTAAAGCGAGTTTCAAAAAAGTGTACAACTAAATTGAAAACAATTTCTAAATGTTGCCTTATTAAAGCAAAATTCAATATAAATTTGATGAAAATGGTATTCTTGTTTCTTTTGTCCTGTAATCCAACAAAATCATTCTTCTTCCTCTTAATGTTTATGATCGAAAAAATTTGTTTTATAATAAAATAACATGTGAACCATTTGAAAACTGTGCATCTGATTGCTTATAAGAATTAATATAGACCAAACACTACTTTAAAGGTTAACTAAAAAAATTTAGAGGAACACAAAACAACTATTAGAAGACTACTTACTTCAAACTTCCAGTGAAATTGATACCAGCAAGATCTTCTGATGTAGATATAACATCACCAAACACAGGACCATCAGCGGGAATAAAATTAATTATGCCTGGAGGAAATCCCGCTTCTTTCAGCAATTTGAAAATGATATAGTTTGAAAGCATTGCAGTATCAGATGGTTTCCACAGTACTACATTTCCCTGAAATACACAATTTTATACAAATAAATAAGTAGTAACAATATGACAGAATAAATAATTAGCCATTACAATATAAAAAATTAATCAGGAACATAAAAACAAAGATTAAGGTCAAAATTGCAGAAATTTAACATACCATTAGAGTCGGACCAGAGGCAAGGTTTCCACCAATAGCTGTAAAGTTGAAAGGCGATATTGAAGCAATGAAGCCCTACAAAATGAAGATGAAAGTTAATTTGTTTTACATAAATACTTCATGTCTAGTAAGGAGGAAGTACACTTAAAAATGAAATACAATACAAAAGAATTGAAAGATAAATAAAATTAAATGTTAATGCTGCTGCAAAATTAACCATGCCTCAAATCAAATTTCCTTGGGGTTTCCAAAAAGCTATTCAATAAAATTCTCCTAATCCACAGTTTAAAGCCCTTACCAAACAGAAGCTATTTCCTTGAGAGAGCATGAGTTTTTCTCTCCAAACTGCAAGTACTCATACATTTCAACACTTGAAAGCCAGTGTTTGAGAGCAGAAACTTATGCCCTCTCTAAGAAAATTCCCGTCTTCTAAGGGCTTATGAATCCTTGATGAAGATATACAAATTTCAAAACCTAGGTCAACTGCAGTTTCCTTCTTTCTTAATAAGTAGGCATTAACGGGAATTGCAAGAAGCGACAGGTTTAAAATATGGCAGCACAAATTAATTAAAAGTTTCCAAGGGAAAAAAAGTCATGCATATGGCTTTTAAGCCCTATTTGAAATGCTGGTACAAAGAACCTTTCCGGCCAGAATAAAGTAGTATAACGGCTCTTCTCTATTTGTAAGGTTTACTGAGCGAGCCATTACTTAATCCACAGAAAAGACATTTCAGGTTGAAATGAAGAGGGCTCCATGAAAGTTGATTAATTTACTTTAATTAAAGTTAAATTATTATTTACATTTTACAAAGAAAAGAATTTGCTGGTGTTACAATATTGGACCTCTTCACGTGCCATACAACTTGTACACTGTCCAAGAATCATCTGTGTAGAGGGAGGGAGGCAGTGCCATCTGACGGATAAATACATCTGTTACATCAAGGTACTTTTTCCTCCCAGGATTCATCAATCTGTTAGATTAATATCCAATTATGAGACTACGATGACTACTACTTATGATGACTATTTCATCATTTTAAACTATGGTCAGATAAGAAAAGCATTAAAACCAGCATCTCATTTTCCCTTCAACTAAGTTGCATGAGGACAATAACTTAAAAATTAATCAAATGTAAACAAAACCCATACATTCAAACGATTTTCCTTGTAAATGAGGTATCAAACACAGGAACATTTGATTCAGCTGAAACCATTATTAGCCACCATTGTCTGATAGGAAAAATACCACCCACAAATATCAGCACCCAATGTTGGAGCCAAAAATGTTACTAATATCAATGTGTTAAACAAATGGTATGCATTAAAAAAGTGGAACTGTCATGAAACCATTCTGACACTTAAGCAACAAGGAAGGAATTATAAACATATTTTGAAGTTCTATTTCATTCAAATTCAAAGTTCATTTCATATTAAAAGAAAAGTGAAGAAGTTTCTTACTTCAATTCCTCTGAATCGAAAAGTATTCGTAGTCGTCTTTGGATCTGGACTAACTGGCTGATATTTTGTCAATTCCTGCAAAAAAACATTTTGAAACAATAAAAGAATTTGTATTAAAAATAATGTTTAGAAACTATTAACTTTTAACTATTTCCTTTTAAAACTAAAATATCTACAATTAAATTAAATAAAAAAATATTTACAATTAAAAAAGAAAAATCTTTTGAATTTAAATCCTGCATATTTTAATTTTGAAACAAGAATGCACTTATAAATTTGCAGTTAAAGGAACCTATATGAATTGCTTTGAGAATAGAAATTGTTCTGAAAAAAAAAACATATTTTTGATTTTAGAAGGCCCTACAATACACTGTATATTACAAATAAGATAAAATAGACAGAAAATGGACTATTTTAAAGAAATTTTATAAATACAAACAAAAACATACTTTAGCAAAATAGGCATTAAATCGAAAAAAGTCAGCTAATTCTGCAGCAGCATCTACTTCAGCTTGCACTATATTCTTTCCCTAAAAATGAAACAAATATATTGAATAACTGGTATTTATAAAAGAATAAACTGCTGAAAGATATATTAAGAGGGTCATTAAAAATTACAATATTTTGAATTAATACACTCAAGAATAACTGTCATGAAAAATTTTTTTATTAAGCAAATTTTTAAAACATACCTGCCCTAACATAGTAGCAGCATTGAGATCCATTCTATATTTTCCACTCACAAGATCAGCTGCCTTTAGGAATAGCTTAATGCGATCAGAAAGTGGTGTCTTTTCCCACTGTTCACGAACCGCTAAGCTCTCAAATATGGCCTTTTTAATCATATCCTGTAATTCAAATGCTGGTTAAGAAAATATTGATAAAATATCATTCAACACACTAATTCTTACAATTTATTAATCTTCCTTCCCAAACTGGAAAAAAATGGATATCATAAATTTAGTAATGAACTATGCAAATATAAATTTCAAATAAAATTAAAAAGTGATGTAATCATGCTTTTCCTAAGGACAATCCCAAGAAATGTAAAGTTATGATGTGCAAATTATGGTATAAGACCAAGGAAGAACTAAATTTAAATTGTGTCGAAATATATTGATGAATTGAAAATGCTAGTTCCCATGAAAATTCTTGCAAAAAAATGTAAATATAACCTAATGAATTTTTTAAATGTCATTTAATTAATGATAAGCTGCTTATAAATATTTTTTTCTAAATAGTAAAAAAACAATATATACATACAAAAATAAATTTCTTCAAAAATTATAGTTATTTAAAAAGATGAACCAATGTTATTGGGAAGTCTGTGTAAAAAGGTTTGCTTGATTGCAAATGCCCACAGATGATGCTATAAAACAAGATTTTATATGCTATTTGGAAATTTTGACCACTAAGCAGGAAAGTAGAATATCAATGCTTATAATCTATTATAGACAAGGGAATTTACTTACAGAATTGGCCCAATAGTATTTTGCAAGTTTCTTTCCATGATCAAAAGGCTGGAAAATAAGAAATATTACTCAACATAATTGCATTAGAAATTTTAAAATGAGATATATATCACAATTAAAATGACTAGAATTATGAGCATTTATTTGCATCCTCACAAAACTTCAGAAAATCATCAAAAATAATTTATAGTTGAAAATTTAAATATTAAGAATGTTGGTACGACAGTCGCTTAATAGCCAACAGACATAACATCAATTCCAAATTGGCTACAAATTTCTCTTTTACTTTCTCACATACAAAGTGCAAAACATAATACAGTTTAATATCCGGAGTACAGTATACAAAGTACAATGCAGTTCAAAAAACCCAAATGAGATTTTGATGAATCTTCACATTTTAGAAATCCGAGTCTGAAAATCACATTTTTGTCTATATGTGAACAGGATAACCCGGAAAGACGTTACTCTAGTTGGATGAAATTTGGTACGTAGTTTTAACACCAAATTCGCAGATTTCCATCAAATTTTGGACGAAATCTGTTTAAAGGGAAGTTTGTCTATCTGTGCATGCGAACAGGATAGCTAAAGCAAAGAGCTATACAAATTAAAGTTTTGTCATCAAAGTTGTAGACACACACATTAATTACTGCTTGTGTTCATTTTGGTTACCATTCACCTATTGAATCATTCTGAAACATAACTCAATTGAGGGTTTTAGACACCATCTCTACTTACCATTACTTGATACTTGGCATCTCCAGAAAAAATTTCTTTATCACCAATAATAATAGGAATTTCTGTACAAGTGTTTTGATATTTTGCTAGAGCATCAAATAATTCCTTTCGCTCTTTGCTATCCTTCAGGTATTGATAAACAGGTTCATTCTTCACCTGAAAGTCTTCAACTTTCGCTGCTACAGAAATAGGCTGGACTCTGAAAATATGAATAACAAACATTTATAATTAAAAAAATAAATACAAAAAATTATGATTAAAAAATACTGAAATTAACTTATAACCAAAAAAATCCTCATTCATAATAAAAAAAAAAGGGACAATGTTTAAAAATAACATTAACTTGTAGAATGAATTTAATAAATAAATCCTATAAATAGTGGAATTTGGATACCCATAAAAAAAATGACATCGATATTGAAATTGAAAATCAAAGGGCATAACAATGAAAATTGTCATTTGTTAATTGTTTTGAAAATTGTCTTTATAATTATTAGTCAAAGTAAAATTGTACTTACATAATTTTCATTAAGTTTTAAAAAATATATAAATAAAATAAAGATGAAATTTGGTATGTGATCTTTACACATAATTTTTAGGTGTCTATCAAATTTTGGACAAAATCCATCCACAGGAAGTCAGTCTGTCCTTGTTCACGTGAACACGATAATTAAAAAACTTAAATAGCTAGAGAGAGAAAATTTGATACACAGTTTTAATATTGTTATGAAACAAAGAGTAACAAAACGCAGATCCTATTATTTATAACAGTTAATGTTTTAAGACGCATTTTACGGTGCATAACCTTCGTAAACTTGGCGAATTTTATCTTGCTTGCATTCTTGACCCTTTCGTATTGCAGTGTTCTGCGAAGACAATATCAATAACACTCGTGGCACTCCACAATTTTTAGGCGGGAGGGGGTCAGGGAGGACAACTTTGTTAGAAAGTATACAAGAAAGTTTAGCGGAGATCGCTCCCATCCCTCCAGCTGTTTTTTTTATATTCCTTTCATGATGCATTCCTAAGGAAATACAAACCATATACTTTAAAACCACAACATGTTCTTTCAAAATCAACAACCACACACCAATCATTACATTTTCCTATTTTTAACTGTTAAATTTTTCTTGAAAATAATACTTTCTTTCTCCTTCTTCAATATTGTTTAATTCTTACCAAATCTTTAAGGTTGGAAAATAAATCAACATGAAATACAAGGGTATATGTAAAATATGTTCTCAAGCTGCATTTATTGATATTTCTATGCGAAAAATTACTTTAACACTACCATACTAAAAAAGAACTATTCAAGTTAAATGAAATAAAAGCCTATTAAATATCAACTAGTTCCATATTCAAAGGTTTAATTTATTACAACATTAATAGATAATTATTTTCAATTATTTCATACAGCACTTAAGTAAAAACAAAACATCTAAAAAGTAATCTGCAGACAAGCTTTCTTGTTATTACTATCTTTCATTTCACATAACTGTTTATACTTCATATCTCACTTCTGTCATTCTTAAAGGATGAGTAAGTTTCTCTTGATGTTTATCATAAACTGATAACGAAATTACCTCAGGCATTCTTTTTAAATATATCTAAAAACCTTGATTCTCAAGGGCCTAATGCAGATTTTTATTTTTTCTCACTCACTGATCCAAGTGCATTTGACACTAACTTCACCATTTTAAAAGAACATTCTAAGAAATTGAAAGATAATAATATAAGGAAGGAATGTACAGGGTCATCGAAAAAGAATGCTGGGATTACAAAATTTTATTATGCAAATTAATAAATACATATGACCATAAATTTGGTACTAAAATAATAAGAAAAGTACAAAGTTGTATACCCATTTCAATATGTTTCAATATGTGCACCATTAGTCTAGCGACAGACATCAAGACGATAGTCCATCTCCCTCCATGTGTTGTGAAGCATCTGTGGAGTTACAGTTTCCATTGTGGCTATGATTCAATGTTTTAGGTGGCCAATATCAGTAATGTTTTCACTGTACACAATGTATCACCAGAAGAAGAAGTCCAGAGGCGTAAGATCGGGGATTCGTACAGGCCACAGCATTGGGTCATCTCGTCCAATCCACGAGTTGGGGAACCTCTCATTTAAGGCTTCATGCACAGATAGGGAGAAATGAGGAGAAGCTCTGTCCTTCATGAAAACAATGTTATTCCCAGTTACAGCTTCCAAATCATCAATTTGTGGAAAGACATAAATTTCCAGCAAATCCTGATAAATGTTTCCGGTTATGCTGGTCTCTGTGAAGAAGAAAGACCCAACAACGCGGTCATACAGCAAGTCACACCAAACATTCCCTTTTGGAAAACCACGAACATACTGGTAGGTTTCCCTCGGCTGCTGACAATGAGGCCAAATGAGACAATTATGACGATTAACACACCCATTGATATGAAATGTCGCCTCGTCTGTGAAAAGAATACGATTTAAGAAGCTTTCATCATCATCAATTTTCAACATCATAAAAGTAGCAAATTCAACATACTTAGGTTTGTCCTCAGGATTAATCTCATGCCTAAGCTGAATCTTGTAGGCACGAAGTCGTAAACGCTTATGAAGGATGTTTTGAATTGTAGTTTTCGGAATACCCAATGCTAAGCTTTGACGAGCAGCAGACCTTTTAGGACTTCTAACACAAGACTACCTTATGTGTTCGACATTTTCTTCTGAAGTGTGTGGTCATCCTGGAGCTGCACCTTTTGCTAAGCTCCCAGTTTCTTTGAATTTTTTCATCCATCAATTCAAAGCTTTATCGTCTGGAGCCTTTTCTCCGGGATGTAAGGTATGCCATTTACGTTGCACTGCTACAATTGATTCAAATTCTGAATACCACAACACAAATTGCACTTTTTGTTGCACAGTCCGCATCTCTCAGCACAAATTTAGACTGGAAGAATAACTGCAGAGAGAAAACCGCTACTGTGATACTAGAGAGGACTAGCAACTCATCTAGTGAGCGGCAGAAAAACTTACATTCTTTCACAACATTTCAACACAAGAATTATTTCCGTATGTTAATGAATTAATTTTTAATAAGGTTGCAAAATCCCGGCATTCTTTTTCGATGACAATTTTGATTTGTCAATCTAATTTTAAAATGATTTGCATCCAATTTATTACTTATGAGAATGAAGAAAATGATATAATTAAGAAAGTAAAATCAACTTTAAAATATGACTGGGCTAAAAAAAAGATTCATTCCTTGCATCTTTTATATTAGTCTACATGTTCATTTTATTAGATTGCTTAAATTTTATTGATTTTCTTTATCAGAGTAAAATAAACCATTACCTACCCTATTAGCACAATATGCTCTATAATATTCATACAATATCTTTCTGATGTTGTGTGGCATTCAGAATATCATAGCAACACTGTAGAGATAAAATAATATTTCTTCTGCTAATAGGGTACTCACTTTTTTATGTTTTATTTATCTAGCCTACAACATCCCATATTAATGCTTGGCAATTATGGCAACCCTAGCTATAATACATCCACAATGAAAGAACATTGGATAACTAAAGATTTAAGAAATGTCACTTTCTGGAAGACAATTCTAAAAATATGGTATCAAAGAAGGCATGAAAAGTTGCATTTCTTGCTGCTTCCAATAGGATATGCAAAAATATGCTTCAAGTTTTGAAAATGACATTGATATGAGTCATCTAAGACTTCAGGCTGAAGTCAAGATGATAACAAATTCTTAAATGTGGAATCTGTTTTTGAGTTTTTTACAAATTCATTTTAATGTGTTTTTTTAAAAGTAATTTGGCCATGTAATATAATTTATGAAACATCATAAAAACTGAACAGAATGACACTATTTTCAGTTCTCGAGTTCAGCCATTTAAAGATTATGAAAGATTCAAAATTTATAAAATTTCATAACTCCGAAATGAATATTTGAAAAAAAAAGAAAAAAACTAGCACTTCACTATTTTTATCTTAAAACAAACAGGCAAAAAATCATTACAATCTAAAACATTTATATAAATTATTTTTTATTGGTTGATTTGGTGTGGAATTATCAATTACTAAAAAAAGGACAAACAAAACAATTGCAATGAATATTTAATATACTTTTTCCAAAAATGCTACATGATTACCTTCTGACGTTTCCAACTTTAAATTGAATTCTTTGTAACAATTATATCACAATGACGTCAATTTTATGAACATTATGCAATTATATCACAAATGATTCATATACAATTATGAATTAAAATTAATAGAGTAACAAAAGTACAGGTAGCCTCTCTTTTAGCAAAAATCTTTAGATTTTAACAAAATATTTTTTGTATCGATGAATCTGTAATTTATTTCTAAAATAAATTCATTTTTTTCATATGGAAATTTATTTTTTCATACAAAACCTTTTTTAAGTTTTCATTCTGTACTGTACATTAAGCTCATTCTGTATACAGTATAACAAATGGAGTTAAAACTTTATATAATTCTTATAGTACAGTTTAAAAAATAGCTGATAAATAGGACTGCTAATATTATTAAACAAAATATTTCAAATACTAATAAAAAAAAGAAATAGTTTGCAAGAATTAAATAAAAGTAACTAGATGTTACATTTACTTCCTAATCAGAACATTTAATGATAAGTTAAAACCCTTTCTTTAGTAATTTAATATGAAGCATTAACATCACTTCCATATACCTATTATAATTTTATTATAATCTGTACACATTGAATAATGTTATAAGTTTAAATGAAATGGCATTATATAGTATTTACATAGATGATATAAAATAGCGACAAACTCTAAGTTAACAAAATTAAAATACGTTTTCATCTTATGATATAAAAACAAAATAAAAAAATGCCTCGTCAGTCCCTTACATTTCTCTAGTAATGTTCATACATTTTTAAAAAGTGAAGAAATCGTTAATGATAACTTCTATAGGCAGATACAGGGCAAATTCATACGTTAAAAATTAAAGGAAAAATATAGTTTGAACTATTCAAATACATTTTTCCAAACTTTTGTTAAATATTTCAAATAATTTGAACTCTAACAACTTCAAGGTGACTATAAAATTTGTTGATTGATGTGATTGAAAACCACATAAAAAAATATTAAGCATAAAAACGAAAAGGCAACTTACTGCTCAGTAGCCATGTTTTAACTAATAGAAATAATTGATATCTCCTTCAGTTATACGACCGATCTTAATAAGAAATGATGTCTCGTCAAGGCTCTTAAGTGATATCAGAATAAGATCTAGATGAGATGGACAGCGGCGCCGGACTGACCACGTCCAAAAACCAAAACTAAAAACAAATCACACGCCGGGTGTATGAGATGTGTTGAGTTGAACAGAAGCTGCCGAAAACGAGATCGGTTGTAACGGGAACGAATTTATTTCAGTTCTCCGCAGCTGTCATTAATATATTCTTGAATATGCCTCAGAGGGTACTAACCAAGAAAATAAATGAACTAATAAATCAAGGAGTGAGCGTTCAATCATCATCATAAATCAAGTTGTATGGCATGTTTTCTATTATGGCCGTTGAGATTTTTTTTTCACCATTTAACATTAAAAAGGTATCACATTTCACCCTGAAAGTTGCAAATTGATCTCACGTTAAAATTAGTTTTAAAAGGGATCCATACATTACACTTCATGGCTAAGATGTACAATGGGTAAAAAAAAATTTTAAAAAATCAATACCTTGTTTTGCCATTAAGTTAAATTCAAAATTTTGCAGCTCTCATGTGTTTTTATTATTTTTTTTCCCTCGAAAAATAAGTAGAATTTTAGAAAAAAATTTTAAGCTTTCCGACTGCATTTTAAAAAAATCAAAATAGTATTCTGTCGAATACCAGTAAAAAAGTATAATCTAATGAAATAGAGATAAATATCAGTATCACCCCATACATCTTTCAGAGAAAGTATAAATTACGTGTTTAATTCCTTTCAACAGCAAAAAAATAATAATAGTAAGCAAAAGCAATTTTTTAAAAATTTAAATTTAATCAAGTTTGTGAATGTCAGAACCTAAGAATTAACTAAATCATAGCATGAAAGTCATACATGCGCGTTTTCATTAAATAAAAGAACGGAAAATGAAATGAATCTGTTCAATGTGAAAGAAATACGTCAATTAATGCTTAGTTGACGCACGTTAAATACTACGAGGTAATATACTTTTGGAATCTACTGTGCATTTTGCAGGAAAAAAAGTAGAAGTATGAAACATAAATTGAAGGATGAAAGCAATTCCAACAAAGGTTTATTTATCACTGAATCTGTTCTTTAAGGATCATTAATCAACCAGCCGCCTTAGGCGACCAGCTTGTTAGCCGGGAATATGATTTCAATTCAATTTTGTTTCATTTTATATTCATGGCTGCTTTAACAACGTAATTTTAAACATCAGATTCTGGTAGTGAATGTCCTTGTACCTGTTTTAATCATAATAATGTTCATAATCTGTTCTCATAAATGTCGATAATAGAGTCAAATAAATAACCATGCCATGTAACATCTAATTGCAAGTTGGCGGCGCCATCTTCACTTTTTTATTTCTCTTTCAAAATATGCATTCGATTTCAACATTAAAATGGCGCAGCACATTTTATGGCCAGCGGCATGGCTGGATTAAAATGTGCTGAAAAAAGAATAAAAACATAGTAACCATAACCATTCAGCTTATTGAATATATTTTTTATTATACGCAATATCTCAGACAGCTTGGTTTACGGGTCGAAATAAAATATGAAAGCAAAATGTATTAAGATATTACCTCAAATGAAAGAAAAACACGCAATTAAATATTTGTTGAAACAATGAAAACGGTTTGAATCCCGTTGTAACAATGAAAAGTATTGTTGAAAATTATGCCAAAAATTATTTTTAAAAGGCTATTAAAATTAGAGAAAAATTGTACGGCAACTTAATTGATATCATTGAAAAGGTAATTTTTTGCTCTTTCAAATGGTGTAAAAATGATTTTTGTGCTGTAATCTGTTCGGAAGTTATTAAGGAAAAATGCCAAAATTTCGCTTAATTTTTAATTAATTAAAAACACACACACATTCTCCTTCAATATTAGTAGAGATTATGAGGGTTAGAAAGGAAAAATAAACTACATGACTAACAATTTACGTACTCTAATCTAGGTTTAATTTAGTTCAGGTTAGTTATATGAACGGATCGTTTTGAAGCAACACGAGCGTTATTTTGAGATGAATCTCATAACTCTGAACCAAAGTGAGATGACAAGGACGCCCGAGCCGACACCACTTCTCCGAACTTCCTCCCCACACCAGCGGGTGGACGTTTGATTCTCGACGTAAGATTCACTTTAATCCAGGGATTTCCAAATAATACATAACCGAAGATTATTTATGCGAATGAAATAATTATTTTTATAAGCACGAATAGAGAGAAAAACAAATTCAACTGAACCAATTTGATAAAATTTTGTGTTACTGTTATTCAATTTTAGTTTCTCTAAGTGTGGCATGAGAGTGTTTCTTCATACATTTAATTTTAATATTCACTTACATAAAACAAAACATCTTGTTTCTGTATTGTCACTTTCCCATATTTTAAAGTATTTCAGATACATACTTTTTATAGGTGGGTGGCAGGCATGAGATCTCGGTTGTATGAATTTTTTAAATATTTGGTTTGTCCTTTGATCTCAAATATATTAGTAGGAAGCGAGACAAAAGTATATATGGCACATATGTGCTATCACTTTTCTTTCTGAACTCGCCCATAAAAATAAATAAGTTTCAAAAAGTATGCATTACTTCCTTATTTTCTGCGACATCACTTCTTTACTTCCTGTTTCTTTCATCATTCCAAGATTGTTAGAACACAAACTCACAAGAAACATTTTTTTTTTTTTGTCCTTTAATCGCCAGAAGACCGTTTAACTTGAACTGAGTTCTATTATCCACCGAAATCCTTATACGTTTCATAGAAATGCATATAAATTCCTTTGCACTGTCTTCTAACACGTTATTTTTTTTCAAGCTTGTTTTTCATTATTATTAGAGAGAATAGTAAATTTAATCATTAGCACAAAAATGACTGAACGGGGAATTTTTTTTATCGCCTCTCTTCTACTTCCATAGTAGAGACGATACTTTTAAAAAATATCATTTTAAAAAATTGATTACTCATTTTTCCATGGTAAAGAATCCGTCAAGGGGTAGACAGTTTGTCTAATCGTGCGAATGCGATAATTAAAATACACAACAAGCAAGATAAATGAAATTTAGCACATTTCTAGACACCAAAATTGTAGATCTGTATCAAGTTTCGACCCGATAGGTCAGCGGGAAGAGGTTTAAAATGCATACTAATCTCTACCATACTATGAAGCGACACAAATGCGCAGTATTGTATAAATATTCGAGAGGGCCGGAGGGATAACCAGTTGTGTAGTCGCAAAATAAGCAGTGCCGGGATTAGGGGTATTGTGGAGCTGGCACACCGTTCCGGCAATGCTTTTTTTTTTTTTTTTGGCGAGAAATAAATAAGAAAAAATTCTCAAAACGCCCTTCAAACAGCGTGATTTTTGTCGCCCTGATTAGAACGTTCCGGTACTGCTTTTTGAGAATCCAGGCACTGCTTATTTTGTGACTCCACCACTGGCTGGGACGCTCTGAAAGCAGAGCCGGAACGTTCTAACCTGGATGACAAAAATCGCGCTGCTTTAAGGACACTTTCACAATTGTTTATTTATTTCTCGTGGGGAAAAAAGCAGTGCCGGAACGGCGATCCGGCTCCACCACACACACCACTGGGGATAACACTACCAATGACAGTTATTAATATTTCATGCGAAATTAGACCAATTACAAAAGGGTTTTCACCTTCACCTAAGCGTCCAAATAGCACACAATTTGATCCGCGTTAGCTTGAACATGTTACAATTCTTTATTTCTTGCCCGCGCGTTTTTTAAGAACCAACGACATCTACCAAAAATAATACCATCTTGGTACATGATAAAATATTCTGTAAGAAAATTTTAAGAAATAATATCGGATTCAGAATTAAGAATAAAAATGTTGATAAACTTTAATATGTTCACAGGGATCCTTTCATCGGACTGACTCCATTAATGTTAAAATTATGAGAAGTATCTCCAACCAAATGGCAACTCAACTGTATCTCTACTAATAATAAAAGAGAATGAGTATGTGTGTTGGCACTCTACAGGATAGACCGCTGGACCTGTATAGTTAAGAAGTTTGGCATAAACCTACTTTGAAGGGTGGGAATGTGCACCCTTCAAACTTTTTTTTTAAATTTTATAATTAGAGTTTTAGTTAATTGAAAATTTAGTTAAGTTCTGGTGTTCTTCCTTGATAACTTCCAAAAATATAGCACACAAAATACTTTTACCTTTTCATTGAAATCAACTAAGTTGGCGTACAATTTTTTTCTCGAGTTTCAATAAATTTTCAAAATATTTTTAGGTATAATTTATAACATTACTTTTCATTGTTGCAATGAAATTCAAACCGTTTTCATTGTTTAAACGAATATTTAGTTGCGAGTTTATCTTCCATTGTTGAAAGTTAAGGTAATATCCTAATGGATTTTAGTTTCATTTTTTATTTCATCAATTTTTCTGGGAAATCCGTAAACAAAGTCCTTTAAGATAGTAAGTATATTTGGAAATATATTGCCACGTTCTAACTGAATACTCGATAGCCGAATGGTTAGGGCGCTGCTCTGCAATACCAAGAGACTCGGGTTCGAGTCCTTGGACTTTTATGTCTACAATTATTATTTCGATTATTTAATTTATATGCAAAATGGCATTTATGTAAATTTCATATATGTAAATTACCCTTTAATTATTCTTATTAACTGTTTCACCGACTGTATATAAGCAGATGTAATATTTAGTTCACTGAATAAAGTCTCGAGTTGAGATTAGCAAGCTTTGTCTTCATTCGACTTTAGCAAATACACATAATCAATTATCTACGCGACAATATCAAGTAAGCTGAATAACGGTTGATACGTTTTGATTCGTTTAATCAGCATGTTTCAATCGAACTAACATGCTACTAGACTAATATATGCCGGGCCATTTTAATCTTGAAATCAAATGTATATTTTGTATGATCAATAAGAAAGTGATATTGCCGCCGATTAGATGCTACATGCTAAGGACAATTACTGGCCTCCATTAGAGACGTTCATGTAGACCAGTGGTACACCAACTATTTTCATTTCCGACCCCCTCACTTTGCATAAAATTTTTTCGCGACCCCCTGGGGGTCGTGACCACATTTTTTGAAGAAAAGCCTTATATTTTTTATTGCCAAATAAATTTCCTTGAATTTAGCGGCCGACAAAAACTTTCTCGCGACCCCCAGTATGCGCACCACTGATGTAGACCAGTGGTGCGCAAACTATTTTCATTTCAGACTCCCTCACATTGTGTAAACGACAACACATTTTGAAGCCATATTTGGAAGAAAAGCCTTATATTTTTTATTGTCAAATAAATTTCTTTGAATTTAGCTATCTCAAAAAATTGTTGCTCACCACTGATGTAGACAGTAGGCAAAACAGATGCAAGGCTACTAAAAGAACACAGGTTAAATGTCTAACACAATTTGAAGTTTAAAACTACTTTGTTCAGGGAACCAGGAATATCAAATTATGCATTCAATTGAAATTACATTCCCGACGAGCAAGCTGGTCGCCGACGGCGGCTATTTCAAAATAAACCAGAAAACTTCGTGACAAATGTTTATATTTCAGATAGGAAAATTACTCAGAATAATACAATAAAAGTTTATGAAAAACTCTGAAATATGAAAAAAAAAAACTCCAATGAAACAATATTAACCTTTTCACATATAAAAAATACAGATGTTCATGCCAGACACTTCATACCAGAATATTTATATAACCACACCATCGCAGGTAAGGTCTCCACTTCCGAACACCTGGCTAAAGCAAACGTCGTTAAAAAGGAATTTGGCAGATTTGATATCTGTTCCATTTCTACACATGCATATTAATGGCAGGCGAAGAAATATGTGTTTGCAGCACGCACACAATCTGTTTGCAGCTTCGAACGTGGCCGTGGAGTCGGTTGGTCGAATTATCCAGTGCAAAATGTGAGCATGTTGTTGATTGATATCAAGTTATTTAGCATACACTTCAAGTAACTAATGTTAGCAAATTCCTTGTAAAAGCAAACGGGCGCTTAGAGGCAAAGATTTTTGCTTTTAAGCGAAGAGATACAAGCAAGAGGGGACAAAAAACAATTTATACGCACACGGCTCTATTCAGCCTCGTAAAGCCACTATGTATAACTAAAATTGTATCAATTGCTCGAGATACTCTTCCACATCCCTTGGGGAATTCGAACAAAACCTGACACACAGTGGCGTAGCGACGGAGGGACAAGAGAATTTCAAACGCCCCGGAGCCATGAAGATTAAACGTTAGTGCGTTATTGACTCTTTTAAAGGCCAAATATAAAGAGGGAGCGGAAAATCATTGTGTTCCGGGCGCCAACTACTCTCCTTAAACCAGGGCCTTTAAAGGAGGTTAAACGGAGTGGTGCAACTCAGACACAGTTTAAACTTGATATTTGGAAATTCTTCACAACTTATTAGTAACGGCTATCGTAGTTT
This sequence comes from Araneus ventricosus, assembly GCA_013235015.1. Taxonomy (NCBI): domain Eukaryota; kingdom Metazoa; phylum Arthropoda; class Arachnida; order Araneae; family Araneidae; genus Araneus; species Araneus ventricosus. The sequence goes on along the minus strand of BGPR01018963.1, from coordinate 1,691 downwards.
TTTGATTTGACAACCCCGGGAATTAAAGGATACGAAAACCTCTTAAGGTGTGAAATATGAAAACAGTTAAGGAGCGTACAGTGGCGGCTTATCCATTAAGATTGTAGAATCTTAATGGAGAAACCCCCTGAAATTATATAAAAGCTTATTTTTCAAGACTTTTTTTGTTATTTTTCCACATTGAAGAGTTCGATAAACAAAGAAAATGAAAAAAAAAAAGAATGAAATTGAAGAAAGAAGACAGAAAATGAATTAATAAGCAGGAGATCCAAATTGGGGCTGTTCAGAAACAGCTCTCGATGACATCAAAATTCGCTCACTGCGCAACAGCTAAGCGACGCGCTTCGGAAGGCGAAACCGAAGATTCCCCCACTGAATTTGGCGGTAGATCGGGCTGCAATCGCTGCAGTCCTTTGGCGCGCGACCAACTGTGAGATGTTCCTTTTTTCCCCTCTATCCCACGCGAGGCTGACCTTCTCTTTCATTTTTTTGTTTTTCGCTTGTATTTGGTTATGGTTTCGCTTTTAATTTGCCCGGCGGAAACTCATCTGCTTAATACACATTCGTTTTCTTATGTTAGGAGTCACTTATCGAAAACAGATACGTCGATAATTTTCTAAAACACAATTCTGATAATTATAGTTAAATTTTGGTTTTGGCTATTTAGAAGTAAAGCTGTTTTAAAAAATTCTATTTTAATTGTATTATCTTGACATTTTCTTTCTTTTCCCTTCTTTTGCAGCACTGCTCGTTTCTGAGCTGACGAGCCGCCACTGAGCGCGTATCAGGGCATCCTAGAGAGAGCTCGTCACGGCGGCCCCGGCGTGTATGCACTTACGAGACAGAAAGTCCGAGAGCAGATGGTTCGCAGGTGCGGACGGAGTTTTTCGCGAACCAAATCTTGTCGGTTTTTCGGCGAACACAAAGGGATTCGCAGTTCACACAGGCAAGTGTTCGAGTGTAACACGTGGTTCCCCGCGAACCTCCAAGGTCAAACCTGAAATCCAAAGATCCCCTACCCCTTCCATTGGCGACTGACAATGATTGATGGTTCGCGGTTGGTTCATTGAGAAAATAATTTCAACGAACAGTTCGGCTCGAAAGAGTATACGATCATTCAAACTAAGAAACTATAAATTTGTCTTACCGAACATTTAATGGCGACACTAAAAATCGATCACTCTTTCATTGCACTCCAGGTTCATCGCTGCGTTGATGAACCTGCCGAGGACTAATCATTCACGAGATCTGGCTGAATCATCAATCTGTTACTGATGAAGGTAGAAACTCATCATCAATAAAAGTAATCTCATTAAAGGGAACAAATAGGAAGTTTTATATCCCTGATCTGGTCAAAGGAACAACACACCATGGTGGTCTAAGGCACATTATACGGTTTCACAATTAAAGCTCTATAAGATAATTAGACTGCCTATAGTAACCATAAAACTACAGTAGTTGTTAATAGTATCAAAAAATGTTACGAGGCAAAAAGTAATGTTTGTAATACTTAACTTTTTAGTGGTGGAATCGGATCTTTTTTTTTTTTAAATTTTTTTTTTCACTTTCTCGTATACGAAGTATACAAAGAGAAAGTATTGTAATCGTCAAAAAATTCGAACTAGAGATTTTGACGAATATCCACGTTTTAGACCTCCCTGAGTCCGAAAAACACAATTTTGGAATTATGT
>BGPR01018962.1:11601-30035 GCA_013235015.1 Araneus ventricosus | reverse complement strand
TGATATTTCTTATCAGTTTGTGAAAAAGATTAATGTTCAAGACTGGAAAAATCTATATTATAATAATGAGCCTAAAATGAAAGTGATTCAAATGATAACAAGCAGAATCTTTTCGTTGATGGAGATGTCATAGTGACTTTTCCTTAGTAGGGCAATTTCATAATTGAATAATTTGCGAAATATTAATTGCAAACTACCAGAACTTGGCAGATTAATAGAACTGTATCCTGCGTTTGCGGATAAATGGCCTTAAGTGATTCAAGTCCACATTTGAGTGCGATGTAGTTCGCGGTTGCTCAATACTCTTTCGGCGTTCCCGTAATGATGGAGACATATAACAGGGCCGAAAAAGCGAAATGTTATCTGTAGTTTCATGAAAATCATTCCATTGTGGAAGTGCAACAAAATTTCCGACGAGAATACCACAAAAGTACTCCAAAAAGAGACTCTACTTGCATCGGAATTGTGTTGGTAGACAAGAACATACTCATAAACATAAAGAACTGATTTTCCGAAGGTACATTTTTGGAATAACAAGAGCAGCCACATTAATCATTTGTGAAAAAGGTAACTATCTTGTTTATCTATATAGCCACGTATAATAGGGTGGATTGAAAAGTATGGGAATTTTTTTTGAAATTACTTTTGGCATGGGGCGGGAAAGTTGTGTCTTAAGTATATTAATTTATATAATTTTTGTTATTGAAATTCATTTATATCTTCCTGTGCCCCAAGCGCCTCAAAAATAGTTAAAAATTGATTTTATGTTTTGTTTTGAAATTATTTTTGGCATGGGGTGGGAAAGTTGTGTCTTACACTGTAAAAAAAACATCCGTCAAATCACGGAAAAATTACCGGCAGCAGTGTTGCCGGCAATATTCCGTTTCGTAAAGCATTTCTCCGTTTTTCTACAGAAAATTCCGTTTTTGGTTTTTCCGTTTTTACTTTTACCGTTTTCGAATTCTCCATTTTTTCACAGAAATTCCGTTTTTGCTTTTACCGTTTTCGAATTCTCCGTTTTTTCACAGAAATTCCGTTTTTGCTTTTACCGTTTTCGAATTCTCCGTTTTTTCACAGAAATTCCGTTTTTGGTTTTTCCGTGTTTTCAAGGAAATTCTGTTTCTGATTTTTCTGTGTTTTAACAGAAATTCTTTTTTTTTTAAGTTCCCCTTTAGTGTCGAAAGATGCGATTTTTGGGACAAATAGTTAAGGCCGTCCAGGGCTCATATCAATTGCAAAGCAAATTTAAAATTTTTTACGAGAGTATTATGATCTATTGTTTACATAAATGATAATTTTCAGTAGAAAGTACATATTAAAGAAATCCTTTTTAACGACTGTTTTAAATTTTAGAATGATTTGCACATCTCAGGATTTTAAAATACCTACTTATTCCCCTTTTTTGAAAAATTTTAAAATGCTACAAAAGTGAAATGACTAACTCTGAAGAAAATATGCATAATTTCTGTAATTTTTGTTCCTAAACCGGAAATACATTTTTCAATGCCGTTATTTCATTTTTTTAAGTGCACATAATTTTTATGATTTAAACCGAGGTTATGATTTTATGACATTTTAAAGAAGGAAATATGCACACCAAATATTTAAAATTTCAAAGTTTTTCATTAGAAGGTTTCAAACAGTCATGCACACAATGTTTGAAAAATTTTAATGAGTGCTGGAAAAGGTATTTATGTTTCATTTCGAGTTAATGAGTCCGGGGCATGATCAACCCTTTCTCGCAAAATCCACACTTTTCCACTCTTTAAGGGGTATGTGACCCCCTTAATTTACTGTTCTTTTTTCCCCTCAGTATCTATGGAAGTGCCATTATTCTATTCCTTACATTATTTTATTTTCCTTCCTACTTTCAGCAACACCCTATTGAACTCATTTTCTTTAATTTTCATTTTTACTGAATTTTCTCAGCATATGCTTCAGTTTTTATCACCAATAAAATTCATATTCAATAGAATACAATGAAATGACGCAACTAAAAATCGAGAGTTGGAATAACTAGTAATAACATGAATAAATTGAGAAAGACCAATTCAATTGATTTTATGCAATCTACTTTCTCTTAAGCCCGTTAGAGGGAAAAAAAAGTGTTTTTGAATTTTAAGGAATGAAAGCAAGCTTATAACACTGGAAGTAGAGGGGAATAATTGTTTATTTTTTAAAAAATAGTTCATGAGTTTGAGATTAAATTATTAAAATGCTTCCATTTTAAATACACAAAATATTCAACATTTTCCTGGTTAATACTATGATGTGTCTCTAATGTTTATGCTGCTTATTCTTAATGAAAGCAATAATTCTAATGTACAACTGCTCCTAGAATCTATTTAAGGGTGAATTGACTTGTTAGAAAAAATTTAATCATACCAAATTAAATCTCTTTAAAAACTTGTCTAATCAAAAATCACAATGGAAACATACAAAAGCTGATGAAATTGAACCCCATATCTTGTTTCTATTTATTTTGGAATGTGTAATTGCAATAAAACTCACCATGTGCACACAATGTCAGTCACCTATATGTATACCTTCAATGTGCTTTCTTTCAATCTTTTTTTCAGGTATTTAACTCTTCCCTAATTTTAACAAAATTTTCCTATTAAATTCAGGAAATACTTTTTAAAATTTTTGCATTTTCACAAAAATTTTCTATATCTTTTCATTTTTGAAAAATTCAACTTCATATCCTTTAACATAAGTTCACATTCTTTACATTAAATATGTTCAGAGATACATTCTTTGTCTTCTGTGGACTTGATCGTCTCTTGCCTTTGAAATTATTTTCATTGAAAGAGATTTAAAGAGATCTGCCTACTTCAATGGCCATTTTAACCTATTCACGGATAAAAGAGAGAAGGAAGAAGTTCTATTAGGTATTTAAGACGATTTCAAGAAATGGATGATTAATTTTGTAGGCGTTATAATTATGTTATCTCATAAGCAGGGTAACTTTGAATTAAAAATTTAATGCGGCTCAACGATTACAAAGATTGTCTTAAGTTCAAAATAAAAAGTATTCCCTCTGTCCCATGATAATAGTAGCAGTTGATGAATTTAATTTGTCCCATAATAATAGTAGCAAAAGAAAATAAATATAAAACGCAAGATTTACTACAAAAAACTAGATTAAATTAAACAATAAATTAAAAATATTACTCCTAATTTTTATTTTGATTGTTCAGATAGTTTCTGGAGTTTTCAATAATTTCGTTTACTGCATTTTAAACTTGTCGGTAGGATCCCTTGGCTGTGAAGCTTTGCTTTCCCTATATGCGTGAGCTTAATGAACTGGACAGTAGTGGCCAAACGTTCTCCCGTTGGTGTGGCGCGGAAGTTTGGAGAGGGGGTGCCAGCTCAGGCGTCGTCCTCGTCATCTGACCGCGGTTCAAAATTACGAGGTCTGTCCCTAAATAGCCCTCGTGTTACTTCAAAAACGGGACGTTAATATAACCTAACACTAATGAACTGGACAATCGCAACTCGATCTTTGCTTGAAAACTCTCTTTTTCATCTTGCTTTTATAATGGGTTGATATTCAACTGAAATAAAACAATTGATTTCAATCAGCGTATGAAATTAGAAAAATAGTTATAATTCGTAATAATTAGGATAACCTAAAAATTGAAAGATGTGTCAAAACAAATGACAGATGCCATGAAACATTGATTTTGATTGAAGGCTTCGCAATTTTGCGCTACAACATAATTTACAGCTGCATTCGCCAATAATTCCCGTTTAAATATTCACTTGCTACTATTATCACGGGATAGAGGTAGTATATGTTTCAAAAATAAACTACTGTATTGTTGCAAAAATGTAATGTCGCTTTCCTGTCTCTCTAGTCTTATGTTTGGGAAGGGAGTTTTACAGGAGTAAGTATGGGATGACCGGGCCTGGACCCCTGACCTTGGAGACCATTTTGATGACAAATAGATAATTCCAGAAAATGCGACCCTTTTCTCGATATTTCCTTTAGGAAGGAAAATGCGCTTGAATGTACGAGAAAACTCCATGTGACGTCACGGCCTGTTGGGGAGAGTATATAAGGGCCGCGCTTGCATCAGAGAGTGGAGTGTTGATCCAATTGAACGACTTTGGAGTTTCGTCTGCAGTGCGAGCTAGGAAGCCGGTGAGCTGAGCGCTATTGAAAGTGCTGTTATTGTCGTTAATAGTGATTAGCTGATTGTTTGCGTTGCTAAATCTCAAAGTGCTGAACTGTTATTACCTGTGAATTTTTGTCTGTTTACGTTGCTAATCTGTGTAAGATCTATTGTTTCATGTCAACTGTGTCACGTGTTTTCCTGCACATGTGTAAATAAACCTTCATTCTCCGTTATCCTGCGTGTTGGACTGTTTACACCATACACCAACATAAAGATTTTTGTAACGTTATATTAAATTGAAAATTGCATATTAACGTTTTTGTAGGGGAGGGGGCGCTTAATATGTTTTAGCCTAAGGTGTAGAAATGAGTAAATCCAGCCCTGGAGACACCCTATTTATCGAAAGGTGCAAAAGTTTTCACTCAGATTCTCAGGAAAAAGTGCTTTTCCTATCGTTCAATACTTTCCTTTAATCTTAAGATTGTGAATCCACCCTTCACAATCTTAGATGCAAATGACTTGCGCAATCGTAAAGCGAGTATAAAAAGAATCAACCTCATACGGATGTTGATTCTTGCTAGTTGATTGCCTTCAGATGAATTTGAAACAGAAGAGCAGGGGGGAAAGAGAAAAAGCAAAGCAAAATAGTGGACACGCAACAACCTTCATTCTGATTCATTAATCAAAAAAGTTCGTAATATCTTTTACTAAATGATCAATTAAGGCAAGAAAGAATTTACTTTTCAAGCTTTCCGAAACCATTAAAGGCACTAATTGCCGTTACAAACGAATAGTGGTTGGACGTTTTCAAGTTCTCTTTAATAAATTTGACGGTGAGTCACAGCATTTGAATAACTCCAAAACATAATCTATATTCATAAAAAAAAGGCGTTGTTGAGTGTGTATTTTCCATAACCATTTCACGCAATTAATTGCGTCTAAATATGAAAAAATTATATTATTTAAAGTTCTATTGGAATTAAACTGGTTTTCAAGAATTTGATTAGAATGAAAACTAAATTTCAATTAATATAAACTCTTTATTATTATACTAAGATTCAGCAAGATATATATGACTCGTGGAAAATTAATAACATCTTTTGTTACACACATGTATTCTAAATTAAATTTTAAATTCAAAGCAATAAATTAATCGTGGTTGAATTAATTAATTTGAAGCATTTACGGAAAGGTCAAATTAACAATTTGTTAGTTTATATTCAAAAGTTACAATCATACAGGCATGCGAGATTTTGGAGTTTGACTCCATTTGTTAGGCTATCTTTTCATTTTTATGAAAAAGCAGGATGACCATAAAATAACGCGATGGGTTTGGAGCTCAAATTTAAAATATTTGTTCAGTCAAATGTAACTATAGTTCCAGTTTCTACCACCAACTGCAATATGGCGCAATAAACGCAGTTGAAGTAGTCAATTAGTCGAAAGAATTATAGAAAGCACCATTTCTACAACAAATAATATATTTTACCACCATTGATTTGGTTCAATGAGTTCACTTTTAGAATAGAGAAGCATAGTTTCCTGTAATATACCGTATTCATGTAAGGTGGAGCATCTACTTGCATTGGATTATGCGCTCAGAAGTTCTAAGGCAACATTTTACAGACGAACGGATAATTAAAATTGCATTTCCTTGGCAATTGGCCAGCGCATTCCTCGGATCTCACTCCCTGTGGTTTTTGGTTGTGGGATCTAAAAAATGTGTTTTACAGAGGGAATGTTGTTAATTTAGCCAACTTGAAAGATCACATAAGGCTACTATTCCGTGAAATCAACGTCGAACTGCTGCGTTCTGAGGTAGAACATGCAATCTAAAGAATGCATGTTTTGGAAACTTGAGAGATCATCACACTGAACCAAAAGTATCAATGATTCCAAAATAAAATATATAATGTAAATTGTGATTTTTGCAATTCTTTCGATTGACTAATTGATCAGGCCAACTGCGTGTACTATATTGCAAGTGGTGGCAATTCCTTTTCATAAATCAAAATGCCATAGTGGGAATAGTAAGTAGATCAAATTTGGTTATATTTGGCTAAACAGATGTCTTGTAATCGAATTTCAAACTTCTCACCTTATTTTATTATAACCCTGTACAAAAAACAAATTCCATCACCTACAATAGGTATTTTTCAATATTTTTGACACGCCATTTTGATGGAACTGTTGGCATTATTGATGAAAACAAAAAGTCATCGGAAAATTAAACTGCATATCCGGAAACAACGTCATTCTCTCATTTAACATCGCTGCATTCCGTAAAAGTTTTTTTTAACAACAATTAATTTTCTTGTTGTTAATCTAATAAAAATAAATCTAGAAAAGAAACAAAATCGTTTGCTATTGATTTTAAATTAAACATCAACTGAAACAAAGATAATAATATTTATTGATATGTCTTAACAAAGTCGTCTGCTATTAAAACCAAATTATTGATATGTCTTAACAAAATCCCTTCCTTATAAAGTTAAATTAAATTGGAGTGAAAGGCAACAGAACTGCATACAAATGAAAAACACTATTTTAAACTTACAAAAATAAAGCGGATTCGTTAGTTATTTGAAAGAAGTGGCGTAGTAAATTGTCGAAATCAGTCCAGTTTTTGAAGCTCAGAAACATGGTACTATTTTACAAATAAATCTCCGTTCTTTCCGTTAATATATTCCCTTTATTTTGCAATATCTCTCAAAAATTAAGAATGCTGGGAGGCAGATGACCCTCGATGACATAAGCTAGACGTCATAAGCTTCCATATGAAATAAAAATTGTCGAAATCCGTCGAGTGATTGTGGCTGGCGAACTGTCTAAAGGTTTTTCCCTATAGAGAATGTTTGATGAAGAAATGTTTTTTCGATTTCGCTCGAAAATGGGGGTGGTTGGGAATAGGCGACCCTTGATGACATACCTAGACGTCATAAGCTAAAATATGAAATAAAAATTGTCAAAATCCGTCAGGTAGTTGTGGATGGCGAACTGTCTAAAGGTTTTTCCCCATAGAGAATGTATAGTGGAGAAATACTTTTTCGATTTCGTTCGAAAATGGGGAACAACACGGGGGCAAAAAAAACACGAATTTCTGCATAACAGTTTTCAGATACAGTATGATATCGCTCTAAATACACTCTTGAGGCGCTATATTAATTGAAGCACATACCATAATAATACTGCTGTTTTAAACTTGCAAAATACAAGTGGAACATTACATCTGATGATTGGTTAGCTATAATTACAGTGTGGCGACATAAATTGACGGAATCGGTCCATTTGTAGAGGCTGGGGTCCCTGCCAAAGTTTTATTTTCAGATATCTCTCGAAAATGAAAGGCGATGGTGCGCAGGCAACCAATGATGACATATCTAGGAGTAGTAAGATTTCATATGAAATAAAATTTATCAAAATCGGTCCAGTGGTTGGCGCTGGTGGACTTATCCTTTGCTTTTGCCAATTATTTTAAATATCTAGTTAAAAAGGATGTCCATTTTCTCCCGAACTAATTCTTGAATGAGTTGTTAACTTGAAAAAGCCACACTTCACTTCCATATTAGTTGCCTAAGCAATTTTGTACACGCCATTGACAATATCATAAAGGCACACGGTAAAACCAATTATGCGTTTTGCTTTAAAGTGCGCATGGCACAGTTTGAAGTTTTTATAATATATAAATCAATTTTAGGCCATTTTTTTTCTAAAAGAGTTGGGGTGAATTTGTTGTTATTAATAGTGGTAAAAGTTACGGTGTACAGTACAAAGATTACTGTAATAAAACAGCACTGAAATTTCATGACAAGAATGAAAATTTACAAAAAAAGTTAAGAAAAAACATCGTTTCCTTAACAGGTCACATCTCTGTTTAGATGTTCGAAGGCCAATTAACATATATGAACGAACTTAAAACAAATAAAAGATTTGATGTATCGCATATCAAATTCTGTCAAAATATAATTCCAAGAAAAAAATTGAAAAAAATGCAATTATCATAGAAATTAGAAACCCAGCCAAGAAAGAAAAAAGCCCATTGCAATTTTCTTTTGATGTATCGGAATAAATCAAAGTATTGACATTCTATGCCCAATTTCTCAGAGCCATGGACAGATTTCGTGCATTTATTTCTTCTTAACCGTGTATAAGTGCCTTAAGATTTGTTGATTGAGCCCTTAAAATTGGGGTGTGACTGAATTATATATCTTGTCGTGTGGTTCTTTTTCTTCCCTTTTCTTTATTTTAATACAGAAATCAACCAGACTCATCTGAAAGTGAAAATTGAGCGAAACAATGGCCCGCATCCGTCTAATTGACAGTCAAGGTGTTTTCGATTGTCAAAGAAAATTGAGCAGTTTTGGGCGGTTGCTCAACAATAAATGATATTGATTTCATTTCATTCCGGATGAAATTGTGCTCAGTCGATTTAAGTGATATATCTTTAATCGCAAATATCACTGCACGGTTTTTGTGAAACCAAATCAAATTAGATTACTGAAAAAGTAAAGAAATTTAAGAATATATATATTTTTTTGTATAAAACCTACTATCTCTTAATGTGTGAAATTAAACTAATGATCTCGATGAACTGTACTTTCGGAAATTTTGAATGATTATTTAATGCTATGTAGGACGAAAAGATTTGTTTTGACATTATTTTAATGCAGGGCTTTTAAAATTTATATTTTAAGCAACCGTTTGTTTTTTTATGCTAACATTGCTAACTTTAAAAGTTTGATTTCTCTATATTATTATTTATAGAAAATTTATGAGGAAATGGTGATAAAAAAAACCAAAGCCTGGTTATGTGACCAAATTATTTAATTATTAATATATTCAGTTGTTTTATATTATTAAAAAAGTCTTAGCGTTTTATTCGAGATCCGATTCCAAATGGGTTTTATCATAAATGACAAGAACCAGTCACTCACAAAATATTGAATTAAATACTAAAATCTCATTTAATGTTAAAATTCATTACAATTAAAATCCGTATAGAAATTCTAGATTATAGCTCCGACTATGCAACCCTGTAGACACCTCTTGGAACGAAAGCATTTGATTTCTGCGTCATTTTCAATGTAATGAGCTTTACGCCTTTTAAATCGCTATATGTGTACCACAGTACAGTACCAGACAAACATATGTCCAAAAATGATGATTTATAGATTATTACCTATAGTTTTGAATGTAGAATTAGATTTTGCATCAAACCATATCAAGATTTTGCATCAAACCATAACAAGATTTTGCATCAAACCATAACAAGATTTTGCATCAAACCATAACAAGATTTTGCATCAAACCATAACAAGAATTTGCATCAAACCATAACAAAGCAAGTCTGCTAACAATTATCTTATTGTTATAATTTCTATGGTTATAAGAGCACAAATCCTGATAGGCAACAAGTAAATTTTGTTCAGTTTTTACACTCTCCTGAAAAAAGTTGGCTTAATACGACTTCACTCATCTGGTTCTGATATATAAAAACATAAAGTTTTTAAAAATTACAAGTATCAAGAGTAGAGAGAGTTTTAAAAGAGACGACAAGTCCAAGTTGTCAAAAGAAGAATCATTGTCGATTGTAGTTAGAGTTAAATATTTTCCTTTTTTGTTGAAATCACTTTGTTTAAAAGATTTAAAATGAACGTTTCATAATTTTTACGTCTCTTAATCTATGCAGATTCAGTGGCGTAGTGATCGGGGGGTAAAGGGGGTATTAATGCCCCGGATGCCAACCTTAGGGGACACCATGGAGACACAATATTAGAGCGATTTTGTCACTTTTTTGAGCCAAATATGATGAAGGAGCGAAAAAATATTATCATGCCCCGGACATCATTTATCCTCGCTACGCCATTTTGCTGATTATTACGTATTATCCAACATATTATTTTTTTAAAATTTTAGTGAAAAATAGTTTTTCTAAAAGTTTTCCCAATGTGCGTAAGAAACAATCTGGTCTGCATATTTACGGATCCTACATAGTAGGGAATGAGGTCGTTCCTCATTGGCTCTCAGCGTCACGTGACTTGGCTTGCTTCTTAAGGATGTCATAGCACCGTGCTTAGATGGGATTTAAATTATTATTTTGTCTTCTGCCCTCGCATCTTGGAGAAATCAACACTACCTTCTAATTATGATTATTTAGATCAGTGGCGAATGGGGATTCGGGTCGGGGGGGGGGCTGAGGTTATAAAAATTTTGTATCGTAGTGACGAATCCCCTGTAGTACAAAGATATTGTACAACATTTAACGACATTCGCAATATTGTATAATATTATACAATATCGAACAATATTGTACAATATCGTGCAACATGTGAAACCTGGGATGTCAAACTTCATGGCTTTTGTAAACCAAAACACTTTTACTATAAGACTTTCCTCACCTGACAATAAGAATAATAAAGAACGCTACAATGTTTTCTATAATTTAATAAAAAACACAATGAAATAACTAGCCAAAAAATGTTTTCGACCGCATCAACGCTACAAGTGGAATGACTAGAAAAAAAGTTGGGAAATTTTCGAGCCTGTCAAGCCAGAAAGCAATGTTGTCACGATTTTATTGTTTTTTAAAAATGAAAATTAGGAACAAATAGTTGTAGTGATTTTAAAGAAAATCAAGAATTTTTGTTTAGTTCTGGGACTGCAGCCCGATAGCCCTCCCTGGATTCGCCACTGATTTAGATGTTTCTCAAGAAAATGAGGAATATGTTTTTAGACTAAAACAAATAAAGAACGACCTTCAGCATTGGTAAGTAATGTTTAGTTTCACGTTGTCGTTTAGAAGCAAGCCAAGTCACGTGATGCTGAGAGCCAATGAGAAGTGATCTCGTTCCCTACTATGTAGGATCTGTAAATATGCATCTGGTCTGTAGCTGAGAAACGAAAATCTGTTAGATTTAAATTCAGTAGGATGAAGTTCATTTTTCTTCACATGCTCCTATGGTTTGCTGCCACTATAAAAATGTATTCATTTTTCACCGCTAGCCATTCGATGTTCCAGAAAATGAAAACAAACACAAAAAGTCAAACCTTCTGTTCCACTCTGTAAAATTCGTCCCAGAAGAAGTTAATTGTTCTAAGATGAAAAGTTGTCAAATAGAACCAGTAAGCTCAGTGACATCAGACTTCCGAAAACTAAAGTTTTGATCTTGTGTTGACGTTGGTTAGTATTAAGCGCGAAAAAGTTTCAATAAGACGAGCATACTGTAATATGGCGGGAAAAAAGAAAAGGTTTTACTACTTGTCGTTGTTCACGTTCTCATGTATTAATTTCCTGAAATGTAACTTTATGAATTAATTAAAACTGATTTTGAAAAAATCTTGTTACTTTAAAGATGAAAGAACGCGAATTCTCACTGGTGCATTTCATACTGTAATACATCCACTGCTATGAATATAATACACATTTAAATAACTATAACACCATAGTTCTAACAGAAGTCTGAGTAAAAACTATGAGAATGTAACGAAGACAATTTCACATTATCTATTAATTTACATCTGAGAACTGTTTCAAAAACACCTCGTTGAATCGATTGTCGTTACTTTACATTTTATGAATCTAATGTAGTTACTTTCAACCCTGTAAATCCTATTTTCAATAATTTAAGACCATTTTTGCGTTCTTCCCTTGTATAAAATCAATAAAAAGTGAGAACTGTATCTATAAAAATTGAGAACTGTATCTATAAAATGTGAGAACTGTATCTATAAAAAGTGAGAACTGTATATATAAAAAGTGAGAACTGTATCTATAAAATGTGAGAACTTATCTATAAAAAGTGAGAACTTATCTATAAAAAGTGAGAACTGTATCTATAAAAAGTGAGAACTGTTGTTCTTTCTCAATGACGGTAGTGTCTCCATCCATTGGCTTAGATCAAGGAGCCTTTATTAACCCTTGGCTCTCCGAAAGATAATAAGATGCATAATTATGCACTTGTAAGTATAATGACTGATTTAGCGCTTTTGGAAGCTGAAAAATATTATTATTAAAATTAATTACTAAAATGATAAATAATAAGAAATTAACCTGAGTGTTTTTGCTATTATATGGTTTTTATAATAAGCGCTATCCAACAAGAATGTGTAAAAGATGCACCGTTTAGAATGTCCTCGACATAAGAGTGCAAAGGATGAAAGCTTTCGAATCCAAATGCAACAACGCAGAAAATTTTGAAATCATATTTCCATCATATTTTTCAACATTAGTAATGAAAAGTAAAGAAAACCCTCTTGGTTTGAGTTATTTCACTACAATTATTGAAATAAATACATTCCTCTAATTGCCTTTATATGTGTCAACATCTCTATTCCAACTTGTCCTATCTACTAAAATATTTGGGATAGTATGAATGCATTTAACCTGACCTTGGAGAAACAAATGGAACAAATTTAAGAATACGGAACTTATGCTTTTATTTATCGCAATTCTTCGAGTGGTAAATCGAAACTCTGTCCAAAGAAAACAAAATGCACAAAACCATAAGATACAAGCAATACAAGATTTCCCTAACGCGTTTCATACTGAGATACATCCACTCTTACAGTCGTAATACCCATGTAAATAGCAATAACAACATGGTTTCCACCGCAGCCTGAGCAATGAAGGCAATTTCGCATCCTCTATTAGTGACACATTCTTCGTCTTGGAGCGAAGCGTGGGACCTTCCATAAACATCTCGAGGCACACAATAAAAGGCCCATCGCTGCAAAGCCTTCCACCAAAGGACACCCGGCGTGAAGGGGTGTTAAGAAGCAGCGTGGGGCCCGCATGCCCAATAATGGCTAACAAGAAAGCGAGAGCCCCGACAAGCATTATATTCGAGTTTATATATATACAGTATATTTGGATCCACCAAGGAAAAAACCCCTTATAAAAGAAGTTCTTCAATGATTTAGTGTAAGCGTTACGCCCCGTTGTGTTTCGCCTCAGTTAATCTTCACAATGGTAACCTGCTGTGGTAGAACCTTTGATATTACAGTTTGTTTGAACCCTCCCCTCTGTCTGATACAGCTGTCTTGAATGATAGGGGGGTAGGCAAGGTTGTTCGCGCAACACCCAGCGCAGCCCTCCCTCCCCACCGAATATCTTCCTAGGAGGGCTGGAATTCACGCTGGGATGTTAAGCGCTTATTTTGCACCATGACCAGGTAGGTTACCCTCGACTGCTGCCGGTGTTAAGAAAGGACTTGACGTTGCGTTGTTTGACTTCCCATTCTGTGCCGTCGATGTTGGAGGTGGGCCCTTTTGATGGGCACTGCCAGACGATTTCTGGAATATGATGTGACACGAGGAATTTGGAGAATTGCCCGGGTAATGTATGCAATGGACCAGAATTAGGAATAAAGGAAAAACTTACAGTTGACATGGGTCGGAGGGAAGTAAGTTGTTTTTCTGAAGCAGTGACAGCTGAAAAGGTGCTCGATTTTTCAGCAAAAGAGGCCAGAGATCACATATTATCGATGTCTTAAGATTTTCCTGGAGTTGATAAGTTCAGCTGTCTGATAACTGACTCTAAGATGTGACAAAAACGTTATCCAGTGTGGTTTTACGGAATGTAGAAAAACATTACTGTTGAAGGTTAGGGGATAGTTAACCCCTTAAGTAGCATGGCCGGAAACTTTCCGGACATCGAATTACCACAATTTTAAACTTAAAAACTGAAACAAGGCCATTCACAGACGTTATAATTCGATACATGAATTACTTGGGATACAAAAACATTTAAACTGTCCTTTAGGTTCTCAAATGAAATAAAATGAACCGCATTTCCAAAATGGAAGGTGTCATCTAATTAGATAGTTGAGAAAACAAACCACTTAAGGGGTTAATTAACTACCAGAGAACTAGATAACGTAGACGTGCCAATAATCATCCTTGATATAGTGACTCATTTAATGCAAATGTACCGTATTATTTCTTTTTATCTCACTAAAAATGACTTTTAATGTACTGTGTTAAAGCATTTGATACATTATGAGAATACTTCAACCTAGTTAGTTGCGTCAAAATATCCGATTTACTCTTGTTCTCGTCTTGATTTTGTCAATGGAAGTTTTGTCACCGCACAATGACTGATAAAACAAGACCCTTTTCTATGAAAACATCTGTTTTGTTAAAAGGTGTATATAGAAAATGTCATTTCTTTTCGAAAAAGGGCATTTAGTGCGAAAGAAATTCGACTATTCATTGTAAACTCATAATAATTCCAAAATGAGTGATTTCCATGATTTTACAATTGGCATTGAATCTCTCCTCAATAATTTAATCCAACTTTCTTCTAATAATTTCCATTAATTTCATTAGAACGACTCTAAATGTACTTTCTGGAAACATTTGCGACGTTTTAAGAACATTTTATAAATTTTCAACTTATGAAAAAACACTGATGAAAGAGATTTTTTCTATTAAATGTGTCATTTAGTAACATTAGATTGATGTAGAAGATTTTTTTTAAAAAAATTACTAATGAATAAAAAAAACTGGGAATGAACATTAGATTGATGTAGAAGATTTTTTTTAAATTACTAATGAATCAAAAAACTGGGAATGAACATTAGATTGATGTAGAAGATTTCTTTAAAAAATTACTAATGAATCAAAATAACTGGGAATGAACATTAGATTGATGTATAAGATTTTTTTAAAAATTGCTAATGAATAAAAAAAAATAGGAATGAACAGAAGAAATTTAGCGTCGCATGTTGATTGTAAACACTTATTTACTTCCTAGCATACAATATACAATGGATTGCGTGAGAAAAGAATTCATGTGTAAGAACTTAAAATTAAAGACCCTTATCATTTTAAAATAAATTGGTGGACTATTTTCAGAAATAAATTAAAGGAAATCATTAATCATATCTTCAAAAGTTAGTAGAAAAATGATAATTAATTATGATAATAAAAATTACAATAAAAAGTAAATATTAACGTATATACGTACTATATCATATGTGTCTTCTTCCTCTTCATGTCCACCTAAACAGATTACAAAGAATCATAATGATTTTAGATACTGAGGCATTGAGTGGTGTTTTATATTATATGTGTAATTATATTCAAGTTTCGTTATTTAAGACATATTTTCAATATAAAAAGCCACAATAAAATGAACAAAATGAAAAAAAAATTACTTATGCCTAAAAGAATTTAAGCAATTGCATATTAAAAGTAAAGAAAATTTTTAAAAATACATATTTCTGACTATTAAATGCTGGAATTACTTAAAACTAGATAAGCGAAATCTTAAAAATAAAAATCATATCTTTTAAAATGATT
This sequence comes from Araneus ventricosus, assembly GCA_013235015.1. Classification (NCBI taxonomy): domain Eukaryota; kingdom Metazoa; phylum Arthropoda; class Arachnida; order Araneae; family Araneidae; genus Araneus; species Araneus ventricosus. The sequence continues at coordinate 14,613 of BGPR01018962.1, read as the reverse complement.
ACATCGCAGAAATTCCCATACAAAAAATTTTTAAAAAATAAATATGGTAAAAATGTTTTAAATAAAAATATTCATATTTAATAGAATACTGGCAGGATTCCAGGGAGAGTCTTGCAGGTGTTATGCAATCAACGACAAGATTCTAGGTCCATCGAATTAGTCAGTCAGCCATCCAGGCCCAAGGAACTGAAGTTTAAAATCTAGACGTGTGCTTAATAGGAATTAAAGGGGAAAATTTCAGTACTTTAATTCAGTTATTAAAATAAAATTCAATAAAATGATTTTAGACAAGGGCTTCTTAAACTTCTCTCTATCAAGAACTTTTTAGAAACAAAAAAAATAAATAAATGCGACAGCATTGTCGCGATCCATTATTCGAAGTATATATAGTTGTGCAAGACTATTTACTGATAAACGAAAACGACCCTCAATATAAATTGTTTGCTAAATTTTAATGAAATATTTTAAATCAAGACTATTTCTTTATCTAATTTTGATTTTATTTCCTATTTCTTTAAGTATATAAAAAAAAATTAAAGAGGAAATCGTAGTGAAAATTTCTGCTTACCCAATACATGACTTCAAGCGGGATCACTATCCGCAATTTAAGAAATCCTGATTTAAACTGCAAGGAAAGTACCAGAATGTTGATTTTTACACTAAATTTTTCAAATACACTAATCAAGACATGAACTATAATACTAATGAAATATAAAAAATATATATAATCTTCTATTTACATTAGAAATTTTTTCTTATCATTTTTCTGATGTAAATCGCACATTTTACTTTCTCATATTCGAAGAATACTAAGAGAAATCATTACAATCGTCAAAAAATTCGACCTTGAGGTTTTGACAGAAAAAAAACTAAACAAAAATTGCATTTTAAATCTCTCTAAATCCGAAAAACTATTTTTACAATTGTCTGCTTGTTTGTCTGTTCGTCTATGTGTATGTCAACATGATTTTTCAAAAGGAGCACTAGACAGTTGGATGAAATTTGGCATATGTCTTTGACACTTTAAAATGTAACAAATACCAATCGGTCGACCGACGCGCGACGGAACAAGAGGTACAGTTTGTTTAAAAATATATACTCGATTCCCTTCGCTGTATGACAAACTTAAACGCTAAACGCGTCATATTGTGGAAGAATACGCAGGAGTGGCGCCAGAAGGGGGACCGGAATGACCAGGGGCCCTAGTCGGGGAGGCTGTGTCCCCCCCTTCTCCAGTAGAGGAAAATTTTTGTTCGGGGTATTCAACTAGTTGATAAATAAAGATCTGGCGAAAATTTGAGACCAATTTCATTACACTCGTCTCCCCGTACAGAAGGACGTGCCCCTTGTAGGACAGACCGTTCCCCCCCCCCTCATCGGGCAAACTCTAACATCACTCCTGAGTATACTTCAAAGTCGAGTGGGGAAAACTAAAGGTTTTTTTGCAAAGTGCGAATGGAATTCAATACAGATTGGCTCAATTAAGCTGAAAATAGTTTCGGCCAGGTTAGAACTAGAGCTAAATTTTCGGGTTTGGACATATCCGGATTTCTAAAATCTGGCGCAAGAAAAAACCTTAGCCTGCTGTTTCATCTAGTATTTGGGTGTAGGGGGAGGGGGGCTGAGGTCAAAAATTTTATTTCGTCGTGACGAATGTCAAACTTCATGGCTCATATAAACGAAAACACTTTAACTTTACAAACTTTACTCGCCTGACAATAAGAATCTTAATCAAGAACAGAACAATACTCTCGATAATTTAATAAAAAATACAATGAAATGGCTAGCCAAGAAATGCTTACGACCGCGTCAACGCTACAAGTGCAAGTGGAATGACTGAAAAAGTAGGAAAATGTTCGAGTCTGTCAAGCCAGAAAGTAATGTTGTTACGCTTTTATCGTGTTTTTAAAGAGGAATCACGAACAAACAGTTGTAGTGATTTTAAATAAAATCAAGGATTCTGGTTTAGCTTTGGGGGAGGGCTGCAGCCCATACCTCCCCCCCTCCCGGATTCGCTACTGTGTTTCATCACAATAGCTATCTAAGAATACACTTGCAATTTGATATGTATTTACTTTAAAAAAAAGATGGCATCAACCCCTTTTTCTCAAAAATGACATTTTAGCACTTTCACACCAAAAAGGTATTAGATCCCTAACGCATTATTCATTTTTAAAGGTTCCATCCACTTTAACTTTAAAAAAAAAATCTGTTACCTGCTTTTGCTGTAGACAAATGAAGACGCGGAACTACTGCAAGAAATCTAAAAAAATGTGTTAAGATACATAAAAATTTAACACTCTCAAACTTAAAAAAAAGTCTTTTTGTCCCACTCGTATCTCGAAGTAATCTTAGAACTCAATTTGAAACATTATATACACGCGAATTTAAGAAAAAGAAGAAAAAAAAAGGGGGGCACCCGATTTGCGGCTGGAAAAGTGATAATAGAAAAGCGCGTCCAATGCGAGAGAATACAGAATAAAAACAAATAAATAAAAACTGGGAGAGTAGAACGCAATATAAACCAAATAAAACAACTCCGATCCTTTTTCTCTCAGTGGGTATAAAAGAAGCGGACTGGACGAACGGTTGTTGCGATAAGATCAACCGTTTTCAGAAGATGCAGAACCGATAAGATGCGATGCCGGCTACCGGAAGATGTTATCGTCGGCAGATAAGCGCTTAATGACGAGGTTTTTTGCCACTAAACTCACCTCCCCCTTTTCGTTTTTTTAGTCTATTGTGTTTTTTTCATGTCATTTAGTCCAACATTTGCGGATGAGTCTCTTTTCGAAATTGCACAATGTGTTTTCATCCCCAAATGGATAACGGCAGAGCGTGGATTTTACGCTTTAGTGTTTTTACACTGACTCAGATTGTCGTTTGGTATAAACCAGAGATTCTTAAACTTCTCCAATTCACGATTCCTTTTACAGCTTTTAAAAAAAATGTGGCCTTATTTTCGTCTCACAATTTTCTCTGAGATTTCATAGGTAAGTAAATCATGTATAC
>BGPR01018961.1:0-30036 GCA_013235015.1 Araneus ventricosus | reverse complement strand
CTAATAGTGCCACGACTAGAAAAAGAAATCAGGTTTAAAAAGTAATATTGTATAAAAAGTATTTGGTCCTAGACATATATACTCAAAATTTCACAATTGATACGTCTGAACTACAAAACTTCTAGAAAAAAGGGATTAAAATTAATTTTTCAAATCATGGGGCAGTACGGAGAATATGTTGAGATTCCGACCAATAAAAATAATTGTAGACCAGTGCATTTATACATAAATCATTTCATCTCATTCTCTCATGATTTTGCTTATTTTATTCTTTTCATAAATCAAATTTTATAAGCATTCAACAAACGATAAATCAACTGCTATGAGCATAAACTAGCTGACTTTTAAGGTAGAATTACTATCACTGTGTGATAATAATTATGGAATTGATTGGAATGGTAAATCATTCGGATTGATTGAGTGCGATGAATTCCTCATATATCATTTTAATACACGTTCCATATTTGTGATAGTAATAAGCAGCTTCAGGTTATGAAATGTCCAGACACTATTAAGTGGTTGACTTCGAAATTAGTTCCTTGTTTAATTTACGTTATGTGTTATTGAGGAGACAGTGTTCTCAGTGCTAGAACCTTGTGTTTGTTTAATTAAGCACAAATTGGTTATGCAAATTTCAAAATAAATAATAAAGAAGGCCTGCTGTGACTTATTGTCTATAGTGTTAACAGCAGGACAAAAAGTGATGCGTTAATTAAATTATTTTTATATTAGAAGGTAAAATTGTTGCTCAGAGAAGCAGTAAAATATTTGTTATTATGTTAGCTTGTTATTTGTATTAAGAACACCTTGTTATTTGAATTAAAAACACACTTTAGTTATTTGTATTAGGAACAAACATTAGAAAAGAATTCATCCATCCGTACTTGAAAAGTATTAAAAAGAAGTGACGTCATTTTCGTAATGAATAGAAATGGAAAAGGATTAGGATAATAGAATTTTTCCTTTTGTTTAAACAGTACAACAAAATAAGGAAGTCAATTGGATACATTTTGATACATAAATGAATCATTAACTTAGTGTCAGAAGGAGGTTTGTAATTTAAATTAAGAAATTACTTAATCCAGAAACTGAATTCTCTTACGAAAATAATTGCATGAAATGAGCTTCTTATTTTTTATTTCGCAAATTTGCAGATTTTCCAAAAAACCTTCTTTTAAAATGTACATAATTTGTCAATGTTTCGATAAGAAAACCCCAAAACAACGTAAATAATATTCTCAAAATAAATAACTTTTTAATTGATTTAACAATTTAAAAAAACAATGAAAACCTAGACAGCGAGAAGTTCTGCATAGTATCAAACAATGCTTTGAAAAAATACCGTATCTATAAAGCTCACATTGTGGAAAATCCAGCAAATGATTTGAAGGAAAAAATACCCCTTTTAATTTAATTGCATATAGTGCCCTAACAGTCGGATAGCAGCTGGAATGACTGAAGGATGAATATAGTAAAAAAAGGGTAAAGAATGCTGTTTGTATATTACATAGTAATACAAACACGGAAAGTCGCTTCCCAGCAATGTGAGTCTTATGCTTGGGAAGAGAGTTTTACAGGGGTAAGTATGAGATGACCGACAGCAGCCACGTCTGGACTCCTGACCTTGGCGACAAACTTGGCGACTTTGGCGACGAAATATGGGATCTCAAAGGTGCTGGAATCTTCTCGATATCTCTATCAGCAGAGGAGATACGCTTGAATGTACTAGAAGATTCCATGTGACGTCACGGCTGCCGCGGTAGACTATATAAGGAGAGCGCTTGGATGACGGAGTGAATGTTGATCGACTGGGATCGCCTTGGAGCGTCAACGTCTTTGGAGTTCTATCCGCTGTGCGAGCTAGTAAGCTGTTAGACGCCGAGCTGTAGTAGCGTTGATCCATTGGGAGCGACTTTAGAGTTTCGTCCGCAGTGCGATCTAGGAAGCTGGTGAGCTGAGCGCTATTGAAAGTGCAGTTATTGTTGTAACTAGTTATTTGCTGACTGTTTGTGTTGCTAGATAACAAAGTGCTGAACTGTTATTCCCCGTGAATTGTTGTCTGTTTATATTGGTAATCTGTGCAAGAACTATTGTTTTCTGTACCTGTGCTACGTGTTTTCCTGCATATTTATAAATAAACCTTCATTCTCCATTATCCTGCGTGTTTGACTGTTTACATCATACACCCACAGTAAGACTTTTGTAACGATATTTATTGAAAACGTTAATAAAAACATTCTTTCTCCAATAAAAAGAAGTTATGTAATTTATATTATTAAATACTTCTATCCGAAAATTGGATTTTCCTGTGAATATAATTGCATAAAATAGCCAAATATATGTAAAACAATATATACAGGGTGTTTCAAAAAATGTGGTCAAAATGAAAGGATAGGTTAGGCATACAGAAACAAGTCATTTTCGCAATAGAACATGGGGTCATTAATGCAAAGGGGATTCACTACAGGGAGCTATTTGTCAGTGAATTAAGTAAAAGGAAAGGATGCACCAGATGAAATGTATAACACTGATTGAATGGAATACAAATTTTACTAGCTCAACAACTTACTTGAATTGCATGTCGTATGCAGCATGACAAATCCGATAATGGCGAGTAGGAACAAGTATCATCGACAAATCCTCGGAATACTTAAAGTAAGTGTTCAAAGAACTTGCCATCTGAGGCAATACGCGCTTCGCATGTTGTTACTCACAAAACTGAGTTGTTGCGTTATTGTAAATTTGTATTTCACTCAATCTGTGTTGTACATTTCATCTATTGTATCCTTTCCATTTACTTAGTTCACTGACAGAGAGTCCGCTGTAGCGAATCCTCCTTTGAATTTCCGACCTACCCTTTCATTTTATCCCAGTTTTTTTGAAACACCCTGTATATATATTATTTATAAAAAGAGTCCCTTCTTAAAAAATCATATTTGTTTTGAAAGATCGGAAAATTGTCAATTATTACTTAAGCTCAGAATAATTTCATTATGATCTTTATATATTTCTTTCCAAATTTTGTTTGTAATTCAGCAAGCTTACATGCCTTCTTATAGTAACTTCAGCATCGAAAACGATTGTCTGTTTTCTAAGCCAAAAATAAATGATTTTGATAATTTTCAATTCCGTTTAGGAAAATAGCATTACTGCCATTTCTTATTTATTTAACCGGAAAGAAATAAAAGGAAGAAAATTCTTCCATGGTCTCATTTTGGCCTATGTTAGAAAATCAAACTCGGTTAATCGATTCTTTTTTCATCCAGTTTTTAAACATACAGAATGCTTTAAAGGAATTTATTTCTTTGTCATTTTAGTTGCTTCCTCCCAAAAAAGTAGAATCCTACCAAGAATTACAATAAGAGACAAAAAACTACGTGCTACGAGTCATTTCTCCCCACGGAGCGTGGAGAAGGAGAAGAACGAGAAAATGTTTGATGTCACTTTTTTAACCCTCAAGTATTTTTTTGCGAGTTAAATTAGTTCTTTTTGTGGCTAGCGCAGTTACACAAAACTAATTACTGCTTGACATGAATATGCTAAGATAAACACAAATATTCTTTTAGTACTTTTAAATCAATCTTCGCAAATATAAGTGGGTTTGTATCTTTTTCGGTTTCATTTCTTTTTTAAATCTGTTGAGTTCTGTTTTTCGTTTTCCATTTTCAAATAAAAACACTTTAAATGAAAGAAAAATGTGTAAAGTGGTTTTGGCGTGGGTGATTGCATTCGATGATAAAAAAAGTAATTAGCTGCTACAAAAACTTTAATATAGACACATTTCTCGAGTTGTTGTTGTGTCGAGGACTACATTAAGCACTTAGGAAAAGAATCTTTCTAGAACTAGTTAATTAGTTAATCTATATACATGCTAGTTGTGAACGGTATTAAGCCAAAAAGTATATCTGATTATAATTCTTTTTTTACTTTTTCGTATACGAAGTAGAGAAAGTATCGTAATCGTCAGAAAATTTCACCTCGAGTTTTTGATGGATCTCCACGTTTTAGACCTCCTCCAGTTCGAAACTAACTACTTTTGGAATTATGTCTGTCTGTCCGGGGGCATGGGGCGGCGTTCTGTCTGCCGACGAAACGATAACTCAAGACTACAACAAGATAGACTGATGTTATTTAGTCCAGTCGCTCCATTTGGAGTGTCAGGGCATAAATGCTGAAATGCGACCGGTATAGATACTTGTATGGGGGTGAGGCTTTCTTGCTCTAGGGTTCGCGTATTGAAGGCTGGGGGAGAAGTAGGCGCAGCAGGTTATCGGAGTGACCCATAGCGGACGGATTTGCGTTGCGTGGAGTGGCCGTAAATGACCTGCCTAAATGGATGAGTTAAAGATTGAATTAGTGTGGAGTGCCACCACGAGATTTGGAAGTGGAACGCTCGTGAATGAAAGTTTTAAAATGGTCTTGAGGTGGACATGGGAATGGAAAAAGGAAACTCAGTTCACTCTAAAGTGTGTAGAGCTAAATGCAAGTCGGTGCGGGAAAGAAAGAAACCGAGTCGAAAACCACGCCAGAGACGTTCTGGACGCTCCAGCTATGCTATCTTGACACCAAAATTATAGATTTCTATTAAATGTTTTGATGAAATCCTTCAAAGGAAAGTCGGCCTGTCTGTCTGTCCATGTGCATGAGAACATGATAACTAAAAAATACAAGTGCTAGATAATTGAAATTTGCCATATGGTTTTATTACGAGAATTGTAGATATATATAACATTTTGGAAGAAATCCGTCTAAAGATTGTTTGTCCGTCAATGGGTAGACTGCAATGTGATTAGAAATAATAATATTTTATGCATATAGTATGCCGAGCGTTCTCCCTACTGTCAAAGGCAGGGGTCCAGAGTTGTAAATCATCAAGCTGAATTTATTTTCATTTGGCAAAAGATATTATTTGGTACTAGAAGATTTGTGCCCGTCTAAGACGGGCTTTTAGCCTTCAAACTATATCTCAGAACTGATTTTTAACAGATTTACTCACGAAAGATGTAATATAAAATCTCATGCACATTGGCAGAGTGCTTAAGAAATGAATAAAAAGAAAGTAGAAAAAAATACCTTTTTAATGATATCAATTCAGTTGCTCAACAATTTTTTTCACTAATTTTAATAAATTAAAAAAATATTTTTCGGCATAATTTACAACAATACTTTTCATTGTTGAAACGCAATTCGATCCATTTTCATTGTTTAAACTAATATTTAATTGCGTATTTCTCTTTCATTGTTGAAAGCTGAGTTGATGTTCTTATGCAATAATCCAATTTGCCCATTCAATAATGTCGTAGACAAAAGAGGCGGGGTTATTTTAAGTTCCACCCCTTATATATAAAAATATTTTTGGTCAGAATTAACAACATTACTTTTCATTGTTGAAACGCAATTCAATCCGTTTTCATTGTCTAAAAAATATTTAACTTCGTGCTTCTCTTTCATTGTTGAAATCTGGAGTAATATTCTTATACAATCATCCGATTCGCTCGTTCAATAATGACGCAGACAATTTATCTTCCATTGTTGAATGCGTTACAGACATTTCTGGACATTTATATTATAGATTTTGAATTTTAGATTGTAGCCGTAGAATAGTTTTGAAAATACCAGGTTTAATTTTCAACCTATGTATTCCCACGTCCACTGTCATATACTCTTCTTCCTCACTGGTATGGGTAGAGTCATTGTTCACTTGAAGACATGTTTCCAATTATTTCTCCTGTTGAGGGCAATGCTTGCATGTTTATTTGAAACGTAATTGCGGTTGTGCAGTAGCGGGTCTTGGGCGGCCTCTTACGCGATGCTTTGGTGATCTCAGCTTGTGCTCCTACTTGTGTTCTGCTGGGCTGGAGCGCCCAGAACGTCTCTGGCGTGGTTTTCGACTCGATTTCTTTCCCCACCGACTTGCATTTGGCTCTACACACTTTGGGGTAAACTCAGTTTCCATTTTCCATTCCCATGTCCACCTCAAGACCATTTTTAAACCTGTCATTCACGATCGTTCCGCTTTCAAATCTCGTGGTGGCACTCCACACCATTTCAATTTTTATCTCATCTATTTAGGCACGTCATTCATGGCCACTCTATTCCACGCAAATCCATCCGCTATGGGTCACTCCGATAACCTGCTGCGCCTACCAGCTGCCAAAACGCGAATCCTAGAGCGAGAGAGTCTCGCCCCCATACAAGTATCTATACCGGTCGCATTTCAACATTTATGCCCCGGCAGTCCAAATAGAGCGATTGGATATCCAAACTAGTTGGATATCCTACATTCCGCTTCACACCGCTCCAATTCTCAAAGCTTTTTCGCATGGATGATAGGTTTTAACGTAGAGCGGTCATGAATGTTCAGCCTAAAAAAGACGCACGAAAGACGCGTGCATACGCCAGTAACTGTAAAAGTTAGAAAGAGGGCGGAGAAAGAAGTAACACGTTTATATCAACAAGGAAGGGAAAATTTCCTTTTAATGGCGTTAGTTAAGTTATAATAGCGTTCAATTTTGAAGCTACGTGAGGGCTATTTTGGGACTGATCTTGTAAATTTGAACTTTGGTCAGATGACCCATCCAAACTTCTACTATGTACCGATGGGATAATATTTGACCCTCGACAGATTTAGGGTAGGTAGGGTCTCAAATCCATGACGCTCCTGTCGCGAAGCCCTCCTCCCATTTAATAGAATGGAATAGTGATTATAAATTGTTAATTCAGCGATTCGAATAGGCTTGCGTTATTGAACGAAGCAGGCGATTGAATTAAGTTAGCCATAATAAACAGGAGAAAATTTAAGTGAATTAATTGTAACATTGAAGAGAGTAATGGAAAGTAAGATTTATCTCATACAGTGATGAAGAAAAGCAACAAGAAAAAACCATTAAAATTCATAAACAACGTGAATTATAAGCGTTAAAATTCTATCAGCTTATCTAACATTCTTATAATAATTTTTATCATTTTAAAATGAAATGATTTTTTATTGCAGAGACTCTTTAAGAAACTTTAATTTATCAGATAATGAGGTAAAAGTGAAAAACCAGACAGTTAAGAATAAAAGCGTTAAGGTATTAAGCAACTTTTTAAAAATAATTGGAAGAGAAAGCTGTCTTTTCCTGCTTTTACTTTCGCATTATTATATATATCCACTTAAAACAATTTTTGAATAAAGGAAACTCATCTAATTATAAAGAAAGTGTAAAAAGACTATTTGAAAAGAAACCACTTTAATGGAAGCTTGGAATGAGTTGATTTTAATTCATTTATTCTGTAATATAGTTATGAATGTGTTTGTTTTTATACGGTTTTAAACCTGTGTAAAAATAGGTCTTAAAAGTAATTAATTAAGTAACATGGATTTTTTATGTACATGCTTGTAAATCAATGTCACTGATGGCCATTATGCATTTTAAAACAACTTGTCAATTTATCTAAAATTATTAAAATAGATCCACAAAATTATTTTATTTTAAAATTAATGTTGTTGCCCTTACATTCGATATTAGGATGTTAATAATTACTCGGCAAATTTTCTCTAGTTTCTAATTAGATGGAATATTTTATTTTTGGAATTAACTCTTGTTCAGATCCTTAGAAGAGTATACTAAACACTTCAGGCATCTAAATATTCCATATCCTTTATAGCTTCCTAAATTAGTTCCTAAAGATGACTAATTTACAATTTTCAAGCTCAAAAATTCTTTAAATATCAATATATTCATCATTCAATACGAAGAGGTCAAACAAGGAATTAGCATACAATGGAAAAGAAGTTTAGTAGCATTGTACATTTGATAACTATAAATTATATATCGTGGAGGAATAGCATCAAAGAGATTTAATTTAGGAAATTCCAAGCTTATAAAATTTCCTTCCTGCAGTCGAATATACCCCTCTCATTTTCCTGGAAACGAAATGAAAAAGTAAATTATTTATTAAAGTTCAGTTTTAATTCTCAAAAGGCAAGTGATATCAAGACCTAGATTTCCAAAAATTATAGCATGAAATTCAAAATAGCGACAAATAAATTTAGAATGATTACCTTCGAAATTAGCAGAAATGGCATTTCGCCCAGGCTATGACGTCACGCAGTGCTATCAGTTACCTCAAGCATAGAGATAGTGGTTGCCGCACAGGTGAACTCTTCGTCATTTGACCCTGGTTCAAAGTTTTTTTTTTCAAAGTAATTTTTTTTATAAAATAATAAAATTTGAGTTTATCTTTTATCCTAAAACCATTTGATGATATCTTTTTTTTCCATACATGGTTACTGAGAAGCTAAGAAATTCTATACACAAGAAGATTAAAATTTCTACCAAGACACACTATGAAAGTACGAAATTCTAATATATTTGTAGAGTGCTTTGAAAGAGATGCGCCATTTCATCGTTGCCTTCTTTTAATCATAAGCAAATACATTCATCACTGATGATTAAAATGCTTTCTAGCGTCACCTTTGAAGTAGCTTCTGCTTAATACATTTAATGTGCATAATTGTGGGTCACGTGGAAAAATATTAGGGTTACGAAAACTTTCAAAGGGCATTTTTCTTTACGAAAACAATCTTGGCGTAAAAGATTTAATTAAAATGTGCTTTAAAAACTTCAATTGAATTTACTTTTAGTTATCCTCAATTAAGGCCATTTTAATATTTGTTTTAAAACTTCGGGATAGCGGTATTTTATTTTGAAGAAAAATGGGGTCTCGAATTTTTTTTCCATCCCCATAAAAAGGTTGCGAGAGGAAAACGGCTACGAATTTTACTTTCGAAATTTAAACTAAGAATTTCATATTCTAAATCATTATTTGTAACCATATACAGGCAAAATGACCCACATCAAATCGCTGTAATATAGGATCTTTGCTCTATTATTCGTCATTTCACACTTCTCTAATTTATATATTAAAATAAAAGGCAATCATCAGTTTTTCATTCAGTTTCTATGAAAACCTTTAAAGACATTTATTTTTTAAATGTGTAGCGAAATTTATTCTCTGAATTGAATAGATTTTAATCGCTACTTCGGATTCAAAGAAGCCTATTTGTAGAATGAAAAACGAAGATAATAAAAAGAATCACGGAGTGTATGAAACAAAATTACAGTCGGACCTTTATTTAACGAACCTCTATTTTGCGTACTTTTTCTTGGAACCAAGAACATTTTGCGAATTTCGTCGTAAAATAACCTCCAAATAGCGAAGTGTATTCTCTATTTAACGAACTTTTTCTTGTGATCCAATATTTTTTTCTCCCTTTTTCTCAAAATATTTCTAAACATTTCAAACTTATTCTTTCTTTTAACACATTTTGTGGTGATCAATGACCTTGAAGCTGGAAAATGTCAAAGCGAAAGTGCTTGAGCATCAAAGAAAAAAAAATTTAATTCTTCATGAGGTGGATAAAGGCGTGTAAAAAAGGATACTGCTTTAAAATTTGGTATTCCTCCAAACAGCTTATCAACCGTAATAAAAAAATCGTGATAAGATACAAAATTATAATTAATCGAATTCTTGTTCAAAACGTTTAAAAGCATGTGTCTATGAAGATGTGGATGAGGCAGTTTTGAAGTGGACAGTGTGAAAAATAAAAAAAATAAAGCAATGAACTGCGATGAAGACGAAGATGATGAAGATGGAAAAGATCATGATGCAGAAATCAACAAACATTCGTTTGATGAAATGCTAAAATTCATTACTTTTAATATAAAATTATTTTTTTAATTGAAAATACAATGTATTCCCGGACAATGTTTTGTTTTATTCTTGTGTTCCTTGCAGATTTATTTTTGATGGGTAAAATATATAAAACAGATATTAATTTACAAAAAAGGTGTGATTAATTACTTTTTTAATACTACTTAGTGTTTATGAATTTAAAATCTGTTTTGTGTAGTTTAAAGTATTTTAAAAGGCGAATCTCTATTTAACGAATTTTCCATATAACGAACTTTTTTTCGGGATTTAGCGACTTCGTTAAATAGAGGTCCGACTGTATTATTTTCTTAAGACTATTTTCTGTATCGGCAGTTCATTATGTCGAGCTTCCTCGACAGAGTCAACTTTTAATTTCTTCATGGAGAGTGAGTTAATTTATGAAGCCGTTTGTGAAGGAAATGACCATTTCAGGCATTTAATAAATGACGCTGCCATATGTGCCCCATCAGGTGCTCTCAAAATCCAATTAGTTAAGATCTAAAAGAGTACTTGCTGCCTATTAATGCTCTTTATTCGAGTTGTTGAGGAAGAAAAATGAAGAAGGAGAAACAGAGTTAATGAGAGAGCGAGCCTAATTCCTTTCCATATCATCGAAAAGACTTAATTGCAGTTTCGAATACTCGATAATTTTCGCATTTTTTAACGATGGATTGCGAGATATAGAAACGAATTAAATTGTTCAACACTATCTCAAAATTACTTTTCTTTAGAAATGTGGTTAAAAATGAAGAATACCATCTTATTGGTGTTTGAAGAAGTCATTTTCTGATTTCGAATTTCTTAATTTGAAACTTTTTTTGTGGTAAAGAATATATCATAAATAGCCCAATAAAGCCATTCCCGTGATGTCACAGGACAAACCTAAGCGCCGTTTAACCTCTAGCAACAACTTATCTTGTGCTGTCCTTTGACATCAAGTCATTTTTCCTCCTGGAGGATGCTCAATGGATTCCAAAAATAAAATGGAGCGTCGCACTTGGTGTGATCCATGTGACCACGAATTTCACTCATTTACAAGTAATGTATCACGTCCATTGTATGAAAGTACAATAAAGTTGAAACATATAGGTTTTAATATATATTTGATGAATGATGTTACGAATTCTATGCTACGATAATTGGGAAGAGTGTCTGTTTTACATGCTTACGCAATTTTGTAATTTCTTGTGTTTAAGAACGGGTCATAAGCAACTCAAATGTGAATTTTATAATTGGTAAGAGTGTCTATCTTACATGGTTTCGCAATATTGTAATTTCTTGTGTTCAAGAATGGGTCATAAGCAACTCAAATGTGTATTTTATAATTGGCAAGAGTGTCTATCTTACATAGTTTCGTAATCTTGTAATTTCTTGTGTTCAATAATGAGTCATAAACAACTCAAATATGTATTTTATAATTGGCAAGAGTGTCTGTCTTACATGGTTTCGGAAGCGTGTAATTTCTTGTGTTCAAGAATGGGTCATAAGCAACTCAAATGTGTATTTTTTATGAAATATGTCACGCACAAGGCATGAGAATCGAATATACAGACTATGATGGAAATCCAAATGATTTCCAATACATATATTTTTTAAAAACATATATTTTCCAATACATTTTTTTGAAAGATGCATGTAAACACACCCAATAATTCAATGTAGCATCTGCATTAAATAGTTTCATTCGGGTTACTATAAAATGAATCAAAATGTGAGGAGAACTCAAATATTGGATAATTTCTAAAGCTTTTTCTCAAATCAATCTATCGAAGTTTCTCACAGAATTTGCAAAATACTTGTTTTTCGAAAGGAAAATGTGCGATAAATATTGAATTTAAAATGATGTTGATCATATATTTAATTGGTAAACTTTTAAAAAAGGATAAAATATAGATGAGAAGATAATGTCTTTGCTTTTTAACGATTGCTTGGAATGTCTCACTCATTCAAATGGTTTCTTAAAAGGTTATTCACAATAGAAGTAACTTGTTGCTTCTTTTTTGTTGTAAAAAACTATATTTTATTATTAAAATTAAAAAATGTGAACATTGAATAAGTATCGAAAAATATGCAAGAAAGATAAGATGGTTGTAAAAATTGTTTTAAAAGGATTAAAAAATAATAGTTGTTATAAGGAGAAAAACCTTTGAAGTATAATATTACTCGGATTAGTTAAAGGTTAAACTTTTATACTGTCTTCATAAAGAAAGTAAATATTATATGTAACTATAAGTTGTTTAATCTAGAATTTTGACAATTTAATTGTCATTATCTATAAAACATCAAACTAAACTAAACAGCTATAAAACATCAAACTGTTTTCAAATCTTATGTAGTTAACAATTACAATTAATACAATTTAACAAAAGATATCAAAAATTTAAAAAATTTAAAAATTAATTAAACTTTTGTATTAGACAGAATGGCACAAATGCAGCAACTTCCAATAAAATACAGAATACAGATAATCGAATACAAAAAAGAAAAATACATAAGAAACAGAAGAAGTAAACAATAGCGATAACAATACACCTTTTGTGCGCCAACGCAGCAGCATCCAGTGATTGCATCAACAATATTGTCCACAATTGACCAACAAATCACTATCGAATCAAACAACAAAAGAATCATGCTCTAATAATTAAAACACATAAAAGAAAACAATTAGAATATAAAAGAAAAAACAATTTGAATCAAAGAAATGGAAGAGAACTCGAATGGCGAACGTTTTCGAAGGCCACTCACCATCGGAGTTTTAATATGGATAAATTTTCTGTCAAAGGCATGACTACATAGTCAAAAATTATACCCCCTGTGACCTGAATTTATCTATTAACTGAAATAAAGGAAATAATCTCTTAAGAAAAAAAACTTAATAAAGTCTTTCATAACAAATTCAATAGAGAGACTAGAGAAAGTAAACATTTGCCCTCTGCGGATATATAAGTAAGAATGACGCTATCGAGAAACATCGAGATCAAAGGAAGTATAGGTCTAGAAGCTAGCATACCTAGCTCCATCTATGAAGAAAAATTCGAACCAATCAACAGAGGAATAAAAGCGCTGCAAACCTTTTTAAGAAGTTATTGACGTTAAAGAAATTATTTGGGTAACCGTCATCTTTTAAATTATTCTTTAAATTATCTAAAGCTTTAACAAATGTTGAATGGTTATTACAAAGATTTTTCATTCTATTAATTTGAGAATAAATGGAATTTTTTTATAATTTTAAAGTGGAGATTGGTTTGATAATCACAAAGTGTAATAGCCTTAAAATTAAATTCTTTTCTTTTATCGTAAATGCCAGCAGAGACACCTGAATTCAAAATTTCAATTTCCAGATCCAAAAAATTGCATTTGTTCAATTCATTATTAGTTTTGTTTAATTTAAGCTCTTCTGGATAGCAATTATATATGGAGTTAAAATTATTAAAATTAAACACTAAAAGGTCATCAATGTAACGATAACCAAAAATAAGTTCATTTTTAATTAGTTCTCTCTCGAATGAGTGAAGAAATATATTAGCCAGTGCAATAGAAAAACAACAACCCATAGGAATTCCCAAAAAAACTGCTTATAATAGTTAATTCCATTAAAGAGAAATGCTTGATTATGTAGTCATGAACTTGACAGAAAATTTATCCATATTAGAAATCCAATGGCGAGTGACCTTCGAAAACGTTCGCCATTCGAGTTCTCTTCCATTTCTTTCATTCTAATTGTTTTCGCTTTTATATTCTAATTGTTTTCTTTTATGTGTTTTAATTATTAGAGCGTGATTTTTTTGTTGTTTGATTCTATAGTGATTAGTTGGTTAATTGTGGACAATATTGTTGATGCAATCACTGGATGCTGCTGCATTGGCGCACAAAAGGTGTATTTTTATCGCTATTGTTTACTTCTTCTGTTTCTTATGTATTTTTTCTTTTTTGTATTCTTACTTAGTTAAGGCTGATATTTGACTCAACTTTATGAAATTACAAAAATGATTAAGTTTAACTTCACAATTTCACTTAGAGATAGTAATTTATCATAAAGTAAGCTTTGAAGTACAAAAATATTTCGGTTGACATAAGACGTATAATGTTATGCAGATGATAAAAATCGAATCGATCATATGTTTTGAATATCAAATGTCGAATGTATTCCCACAAATATAGCAAATTTCTAAATTAAAATGGTTAAATAAATAAAGAATACATCTCTACACATTGGTAAATATTTGATCTTTTATGTAGAATTATTAGCTAGAGAATGCGCATTTGTTTATTTACTCTAATTGAGTCATAAAACGTATATCATATTGCTTATTCTTACTCACAGTAGGGATTTGCATAATACATGATGCGAACAGAAGGATGCAAAGTTTACAAAACGGAAAGATGCCATTGTCTGAAAACAGTATAATTGAATGCCACGCAAAATACCTATTTGGAAAATATTGAATATGATTATTTATTGTCGTAAATATAGAAAGGTGCATTTTCGAGATTATTGAATCTTATTTATGTACTATTTTTATAAAAACCACCAGAATTCCATTTATTCCGTATTTGGACGTTTAAAATGGAGTTTTTCACTACCGAATAGCTTTAGAGGAAAGATCTGAAATAGATCTTCTATATTAACAATATCAAATAAATTTATCTGATAGTAAATGAGAAGAATTTTATTCCAATCATTTTCTTTTTTCTTTATAGTTTAACAACGATTACAAAATTAAAAACTTTCCGTACAATAAAAATGATATAGCTGCTCTCTTATATATGAAAATTCAAGGTTAAATAAACTCAATTAAAAAAATTAGGAGCTATTTTATTTCATGGATTTTTAAAACTGAAACAATGAAATTAGTTTCGGTTAAAATATACAAAATTCTACGCATTTTGGTTGCGTTTTCTTCAAATTTTTTATAGCTATTCTATAATACGTCATCTTTAGCTGATGCTCTATTTTTATAATATGAAAAGTATTATAAAATATTGAATATCATCAAATTGCCAATTTATGCGCTGAGAAATTTGCCGCCATTATTTAATTTTTTAAGTTCTTAGCCATAAATTTAGCAAACATTCTTCAGACAGATAGATTTTTGTTTAATGACTGAACAGTTATAGCCAAAAATTCTTTTTCCTTTTCATCACTGAAATATATCGGTTTTACAGAATTTTGTTAAACTTGACTTTTTCGCGTTTGTATAGATGGGATTTTTTTTATCGATTTATCGCTCGCTTCCTGATGTGCTAGAGTTTTGAAATTTTTTATAGTTGTGTATTCCCGATGAAAATGCACTATTTAGATATTTTAGAAACTTTATTATCACACACACACACACACACACAGTTAAACTATTACTTTAATTAATTATATTTTGTTTCTATACCAGTGGCACTACCTGGAAGTGAATTTGAGAGAAAAATTGATTTCAGATGCCATGATATTTATAATAATGAATTATAAATTAAAAACTAATACTTACAAAATAATTAAAATAAAAAATAATTTTTATTACACTAATAAAAGTTTGTTTTTAAAAGCCATTTTTTTAAAAAAAAATATTTAAAATTACAGCTCGTTTTTGTTCAGGCGTAAAATACCTCATTATTTACTTCTTTGTGGGAAGATTTTAATGTGATCACAGTGAGGAGATTTGAATATTCACATGCGAAGTAGTGAAGTTGATTTTTAAAAGTAGAATTTTTCATATTTTGTTAAAAAATATTTTCAGTTAATTTCGATACCGTAGAATAACGGAAAAATAATGAAAATAATCTTAGCTGTATTTTGAAATTTTAATATTTAGTCTATTTCTAATATTATTATTTAATATTATTAATGGGAAAAATATAATAATCTTAATTCTGTTTTAAATAACTTGTTTTTTTTTAAAAAAAAGAAGATATAAAAAACAGATGTTTGATCGGAGATTAAAAAATGTAGACTTTTTCCAACAATGTGCATTTACGGGTTGAAATTGAATTTTGTTTTACAAAATTGATACGAAGACGTCATTTTCCTTGAAAATATAAGGCATCCGATTTTCCATCCAGAGGAAGCTTCGGTAGCAAGTAAATTTAAATACAGTGACCCAAACACCTTCAAAGCCAATAATATTTCAAGGAAATTTTATTGCACAGTTGCTGTCAGTTGATATTATTGATATTAATTGATGACATCATTATTTATCATATAAAAAGCAAGCAGATTATTTCGTTAGATCTTGAAATCAGTACCATATGTGAAAGAGTGGAAAAAAGCAATTTATCCAAGATTTTTCAACTACGATTTCTCGTATTTAAACGGGTTTAAACTTTGTCTGTATTCAAAAGAGTGAAATGTGAAACAATTGTAAAGTTGTTCACAAGTTTGAGCGTAAAAAGTGTTGTCACACTAACAAAAGGCACGCATAATTTCACGTAATTTGAAATATTAATAACTACCATACGTACCGACAATTTTTATCTATTTATTCTTAATTTCGTGTACCGTCTTCTAATTACTTAAGTATTTTAAATATTCTGAAAAAAATTACGAATAATTCATTCTATTTTACATTCTGTGATGTGTGAAATAAAAAAATTGAAATCACTTGTGTTACTCTATATAAAATGCAATGTTTGTGTGTGTGCGATGTTTAGACGTAAAATATTGCACTTTCAGCCCTGAAATTTGTCACACAGGTAGCCCTGATGGTGACTCAATGCACCTCGAAGCTCGAATTTTAAAATTCAATCTAGAAAATTTTTTATTTAATAATTTGTAGTATTTTGGGTGATTTTTTTACTCATTTCTCCATTACGTTTTTTTCTAATAGTCGTAGCAAGAAAACAGATACACCATAAGAAAGAACAAACAATTTCCGTTCAAATGAAGTTTGTATTAAACGTCTAAAATTTTATAGGAATCATTCTTATAAATCCTAATATGGTTTATAGGAATCATTCTTATTAAGAAATTTATCATTATGAAATACATTATTAAGAAATTATTATATTTATTTATATAAATATTCATAAATTATAAATTACCATACATAATCATATAAATAATTCATATAATAATCAAATCATAATATAATCATATAATAATCATATAAATAATTCATATAATAATCAAATCATAATATAATCATATAATAATCATATAAATAATAATAACTATATAAATAATCATAAATAATAAATTATCTTATTTATTATTAAGAAAGTTTATAGGAATCATTCTTATAAATCTTAAAATCATTTTTATCAAACATAATGGTTTATTTGGTAATGTAACTTCAATTTTAAATCATTTCGTTGGATAACTTTAACTCAAAATATCTAATGTTGCCTATTAACTACTTGAAACAGGATCCGAAGATTTTATTGGGTCAACCTAATTGAATTATTACTCTATTTTAGCTGGAAAATCAATTGATTGTCTCGAGAATCTAGAATTTCTTTTTACTCACAAGGAAAGAGAGCCACTTGGGATATTCAATTCGGGATGAAACTTGGTATATTAGTAACATACCATTAGTGTGTTCACCCATTAATCTAAAAAAGTGCAATGGCTAGCCAATTCGGAGGAAATGGCCCTCAAACTTTGGGCACAACTTATATACCAGTAACTCTTCACACGCAATCAGCGCTCAGATAGCTTAGATGTCAGTGCGTTCGCTTACCATTTGCAAGGTCCGCAGTTCGGTCCTGGCTGCCGTTTTTTTATATTTTTTTCCAAGATTATTACAAATTAAATTAAAAATTTAAAAAATATTTTAAATTAATTTTTGTGCAGAAAATAACTTTATTTATATGATACTTGAATTACAGATAAAATACTAATAAAAATAATATATAAACAGTAAAGTAATTATAAATACCTCTTTAATGGCGATAAATATTAACTATAATTAAAATTATCATTCTAAATTTATTGAAAGTTTTAAATTATTGGGTTTTTATATTCAAAAATTCCTTGTTCTTTTTTTTTATCTTGGAAACAGTAGATAGCAGATGTTTATATATTCAATACATATGCAGATGGTCCAATATTTTAATGATGGAATATAAATAGCAGAGAGCAGCTTTTATTCTATTAAATGCGTAGGAAAATGGTCCGAAATTTCAGTAATTGAAAATTGACCAATGTGTAAATGTCTTTACTGATTATCGTATGAAATTCGTAGAATGAATTTATAAAATTTATGAGTGATGAAGCCTAAAAAATATCTTTTATGATGTGGGTAATTGTAGTTATGATTTATTACTTTAAAGTTATAATTATCATTATTTGAGTACTTATAAAGTAAATTTACCAATAATTCAAGTATCATATGAATAAATAGTAACTTTATGTATAAAAAAATAATATTTTAATTTAAAATATTTAAAAGTTTTTCATTTAATTTGTAATAATTTTGAAAAACTAAAAAAAAAAAACTATCAATCTTTCTAATGAAAGAGAGATAATTTTTAATGTGCGCGAGATCTAAAGGACCGTTGCTCTTGTGAACAATAGTAATTTTTCAATTGTGCAAGGCGTCAAAATGTTTTTTGTTTCTAATGTTTTCATGATTATTATTATTCTGGTTTTTGTATATGATTTAATGTAGAAATATGCAGTTGCTTGTACAAAATGAAAGACAAAATGAAAATTAATTAATAAATGTAGAATAAACTTCTAAAATTTATGAAGGATAATGCCTAAAAAATGTTTTATGATGTGAGCCATTAGAGTTAATGTTTATCACCATTAAAGATGTATTTATAATTATTTTACTGTTTATATATTATTTTTCTTATTATTTTATCTGTAATTCAAGTATCATACAAATAAAATTATTTTCTGCATAAAAATAATTAAAGTTTTAATTAAAAATATCTTTTAAATTTTTAATTTAATTTGGAATAATTTTGAAAAAGATAAGATCAGCAACCAGGACCTAGCGAATAGCAGCGGAGCGCACTGACATCTAAGCTATCTGAACACTGATTGTTTGTGAAGAGTTACTGGTATATAAGTTGTGCCCAAAGCTTGAGGGCCATTTCCTCCGAATTGGCTGGCCATTGCACTTTTTTTAGATTAATGGGTGAACACTCTGATGGTATGCTACTAATATGCCAAGTTGCATCCCGAATTGAATTTTCCAAGTTGCGCCATCTCCTTTTCAGTTTAAATTCTAATAGCATCGTTTGCATAAACTTTATAATTTTATTGTTGCTTTTTTTAACACACTGATCTTCACCTAATGTAATTTCTACGAAGAAAAATAAGCGGGCGAAATCAATAATTATATATATATATATATATGTTTTGAATTCGTTTTTAAAACTTTATTTTATGTCATTCCGGGCTTTTTTCATTTTGTTGAAGTTATTATGCCGCTGGCAACGCCGTGCGCTTATTGCTAGTATTTTATAAATAGGAATTTTTGTGAAATTGAACCTCCTGGCTATTTGATAGCTTCCATTTTTTATTAATTCTTCTTCTTTTTTCTGGATTAAAAAAAGTCTATTTCTGCCTCATGTATAACCTAACTAGATACCTGATTATTTCTAGTATTTCTCAGTGTCTCGCATTATATGTGAAATATTCTTTATAAATATTTCCCGAGAATGAAAAATATCATTATGAGTTCTGTTTTTCTTCTTTTTTCTTTTTTGCTACCAGAATCTGAATTGCTTCTATCATTGTATAATTTTTTCTTTTAGAATTTCAGGTTTTAAGTCCCTTAAAAATAGATAAAACTTGCTTTTTCAAATGAATTTTTGACCCACACTGACGCTGTATTTATACAGTTTATTAATTAGCATTTATTACTTTAGAAACTTAGAAGAAACAACATCTTAGGACAGCTTTCTTTTGGAAGAAACCTAACTTGTTTTAAAAGAACTCATGTAGGATAGTGTTATTTTCATGTCTCGCAAACTGAATGTATTTCAGACAACAATAAATATGTTTTAAACTTACTGTTTTGGAAATGAAAAGAAAAAGTTTAAATTAATTTTTGCGTGAAAGGGTTTTTAAAAAATTATTTTTTTTATAAGATCAACATTTTAAAAAACCTTAATGAAAAAAAGAATGAAAATATGTAATTAAATGCTGCGATAATGAAGCGTCAATAGTATATTAGAAAATTTAAGTAACAAAATTGCGTATTGGTGTATTTAAATATTAATTTATTTTTAGTACATTCTTGAATAATTTCTTCAGAACGATTTTCTATGCAAATTCCGTTAATCTTTTGTTTGAAGCATTTCCAGTAATCTCAAAAATGTCACTGCGTTTCAAACAGGGAGGGTTTAATATTTTCTTTTTCACAAAAACATTTGGTTTGACAAAGTTTTAATAGTTCATTACTGTAACCAACATTTATAGAGAATATAGTCATTTTAATTAGGTAACCATAGAACGTTCACATATTTCTAGAAAAGAGGAGAGCTTCGTTTGAGATAATTTATTTTAAATCGAAATAAGCCATTAAAATTCAAAGAATAAAGCGGTGCATTTAATGAGAAGTGAAACTCTTAATTTCTTAATTTATATGCAACTAAAACGGCTTTAGCGTCGAATTCATTAGAATATAAAGAATTCAACTATGTTTTGAACATTTACTTTTGTCTAGCCTGAAAAGTACTCTTGAGATGTACCGCTAAGATGACATATGGTTCTAGACGATGTCTACAACGTTCATCGCCTGGGATTATTTTGTTATAATTCCTGTACATCTGTTCTACAGACTATTGAGCTCAGAAAGTTAGTAACAGTTCCATTGAAACGATTCTATCCTGGTAAGAATTAAATCAATTAAGAATCAAGTTCAACTATTTATCTTGCTTATTTTTGAAATCTACCATACTAATCATGCAGAAGTAATTCAATGAATATTGTCAAGAAAACGTTCGTTCTTAAAATTTTCTAAGTTGTGGGCTTGATAAATGTAGCACAAAACGGAATCCAGTTAAAACATTCTCTTTAAAATGCTAGTATATAACAAGTTGCTTTTAACATTAGTCAAAAACTACGCAGCAATTTCTTTTGATGATTATACTCTCATTCTCCCATAAAGGTTAATTATTGCAGCATTATAAAAATGGGCGATTAGAATTAAGTAAAGTGAATTTATCTCTTTCACTTAAAATGGTCCAAGGGTTAAGTGATAAGATAAACGCTTCAGATTATATGAGATCTTTGAATAAAGTGATAAGATCTGAGTAGAAATGTATCGTTAAAATTCAAAGCTTGTGACAAAGTATTCAATTAAAGCTAAAACTTTGAAGTTCTGAGCAATTAAACTGTCTTTGCCTTGATGGTGAATTCGTTCGAATGTAATGTGATTGTCCACATGTAGAACATTATGTTTGCAAGTTCAAGATAATATGTTTGAGACGTACCACCGAAATTCTATAAGACCCTTAGCAGTGTTTGAGGAGCTCATTACTTAAGATTATTTTGTTCTGTTGTTGGTGGATCTGTATTATTAGCTATTATTATAAACTGGTTAGTCAGCTTCGTTTAAATAATTCTTTACTGGTGAATTGATTAGCGAGCTGCTCTGACAATCGAGTTCATCTATTTGTCTTAAGGAATTGTAAACCTAACATTTTAGAATAATTCATTGAATATGATCATGGGAATGTTATTTTATAATTTTCTAAGTAGTTGAGTTATTTTTAGTGCGACGGGAAAGAGAAAACATTCGAAAAATACGCATTAAAACAAAAGAGAACAAATTGTTTTAAGTGTTTTGTAAAAAAAAATTCTGATGATACTCAAATTCTCAAATGCAGTTGGGTTTTTTTCCCGCATATTTAGTTTTTTTGAAGATATTCTAAAGATTGCTCAAGGTAAATGATAAGAAAATTGATCTTGAGAGACAAATAAAAGAGTGAAGACATATTTATTTGATATTTAAAGGTAGACTGTTGTTTTTGTCTAAAAGGATTTAAAATGGATATGTAGGGAATGAAATACAATTGAACTTCAGAGTAGATGAAGAGTACCAGTCTTTTCAAAAATAAACTATGTTACTTTATAGAAGTTTTAGGAGTGCCGAATATATTACAGAAAATATTAATTGTAATGTGTTTGTAGGAAACCAATTTAGGGAAAGATCATTTGAGCATGTAAAGGTTTAAAAAAGTAATGATGAATTTTATTTTTCGCTAGCAGTTGTCATTAAAATGTGTCTTCCCTTAATTTGCATAATCATTAATAAACGTGGAAGTCTCCACTTCTCATTTACTGTGTCTAATAGACAAAAGAAAACGCTAAAATCAGTCAACGCGATTTTATTTCCATTATTTTATCCAATGCCAGTAAACCAAAACTTTCTATAATGGTGTCAGTCATTAGGACAGCTTTTTCAACTTCCAATTAATGTTCTTCCTTTGAAATAATAGCATTTTCAATCCCATTTTTCCATCTTATTTAAACCTACAGACACATTTATTTATAATAAAATCATTGTATAGAATTCATCTTAGTTTCGAAATAGCATATCTTTATTTTTCATTCGCTGTTAAGAGCTGAGTTCTCTCCTTCAGTCAATATGCGTTAAACTTATTTATTTAGTTTGATAAAGTCAAGAATGCTATCAGATTATGGCTTCCTTTCAATAATTAGTACATTATGCAATGAAGAAACCTTATTTAATGCAGAAATGAAAGTTACCGAATTAATGAAACGTTGAGCAAATACCCGAATTAATGAAAGTTAACCAGCCCTGAGGGTTTTTATGAACACATAATCAGAATAGTATTGACGCGACACATATTTCCTGCCTTCTCTATAAACTTCCTTCCAATTAGATTCTTTATTTAATTTATTGCTTGAGACGAAAATAGTTTGAAATAAACATTTGGAGTCGTAATGAAGGGAACAACTCTGTCAGAACAAAATGTAATGACTTTTAATGAAACCCTACAATTGTTAAAACTTTTCCATTACTTTCATGCAGAATAAATTTGGTTTTATGTGTGAGAATCCTTTAAAAGACTTCTGAAATCAATTTATAAGAGTTCTGCACTATTTATTTTTATGCAACGTATTTTAAACTAACGCTTCACTCGGCTTTCAGTCTTCTAAAAGAATTTATTTTGTATCTTTATAAATACTGGATTGTTGAGAATAAGCTTTCAGAGTGAGGATGAAAAAGAACTTTATAATCGATTCTGTTCAAATCAAAAGAAAC
Organism: Araneus ventricosus; assembly: GCA_013235015.1. Taxonomy (NCBI): domain Eukaryota; kingdom Metazoa; phylum Arthropoda; class Arachnida; order Araneae; family Araneidae; genus Araneus; species Araneus ventricosus. Next base: position 7,159 of record BGPR01018961.1, on the reverse strand, counting down.
ATTGGGTTTGTATATGTCATCCACAATCAGCCTTCCTCTTCCTCTCAAGCAAGGGTTTCAAACTCAAATGCTAGCACGGGCCAAATAAACAAGGTCTAAATTTATGTTGGCCGCAAAAAAATTCAGTTTTTATAGAAACGTGGATTTATTTCTAAAACTTAGTATAAAAAGAATAAATGTAACAGTAAAGTTAATGTTTTCTTCCATACATTTGTCATCTTCTCTATCTACCATCTTTCCTACTTTGAAGGATATCTTGTCCGCAATGAATAATTTGAAAATCGACCTAAGATGAATGCCAATAATTCTAGATCTGCCAGGAGATTTATTTCCTTTCATAAGTGAAAATAATTACTCGCACCTATAAATACTTGCAAATATGGAAATAATTTCATATGCCAATTTTAGAGTGTTTTCAAGCCTGTCTAGCAATTATTTGTAAAATTCAGGCATCCCAACTTCTCTGAACAGCTTTGGATATCTATTACCTTCCTTTTCAAATGGTTAGGTACTGATTCTATATCTATGGAGAAAATCGAATAAAAAGCAGGTGTGTCAGAAAAGGACATTAAAAGTTAAGTTTTCAATTGCGTTTTACAAATAACTAGCTTACATTTGAATGCTTTAACTTAGTAACGCATCTTTGTAACAATCTGATCTACGTTCTGTTATGTTTTCTAGGTCGCAAATACATTCATGAAGGCCACGAGTTTGACATTCTTGTTCTAAAGTAAAACATCAGCATGAAACAGTTTTGGATCAACCTTTATTAACATCCTTCAGAAATAGCCTCAGATTTCAAGTGGCTGATTTTAACATAATAGTCTGATTTCCACAATCTTAAAATTTATCATATTTATGGGATGACATCGTAAAAAATTATATTTTTGTATCGAATTTACAGAAATAAGACATTTACGGAATAAAGACAGGTCTGCTCAATACCCCACTCTATGGCACACGCTATCAGCGAGGTTATTTTCTCCACATGTTTCTGGGAACTTTCAACTGCACAAAAGAACGCTGAATGGGCAACCGTATAAAAATTACTCACGGACACGATGTACCGTATAAAAATTACTCGACGATGCTGTGAACGCAGTGAAATCCGAAAAAAAAGACCCTTCAAGAAGCTTCGGAAAAGTCTGTATAATTCTGTGCAGTGCTCCTACTTTCATAAAATTTAGGGATGTTTCTTATATATTTGGCAGAAACCCTCAAAGAAACTGGAAATGTCCTAAGTTACCAAGTGATATAGAGCCTTCTCCAGTTGAAATCATCCAGCTTGTCAATAAACCCTAACGCATAAACATTAGAAGATATCTTCTTAGTGGGATCGCCACATATTCGATACGGTATTTTCAAAAAATATACATATTTTCACACTTTGAAATATTGTGGTAATTCAATAATTCCGGAAACATTTTCCTTGATAACTACCAAAAACGAGAGAAAGTATTGATTTATTGTCACTCGTCACTTCATTTGACGTCAGGGACGAGACTATGAAGAATGCAGGGGCAATCTGCGTCTGATTTTGAAAATTGCTGAAATTCTTACGGCATTTTTTTCGTCAATGCATCTGTTATAGACGTTCTGTTAGAAATTTCAGAAAACATGATCATCCGCTTTTTTTGTAAGCTCTTAAGACTTTACTTGTTCTCAAAAAGAAACAGAAAAATGTAAAGATATGGCTGGGGACGATAATGACGTTTTAATTAGAGCAGAAAAATATATCCTAGAAATTAATTTGGATTTTGTGTAAAAAATCAATTTAATATTACAAATATCTGTCTGCCTTTACTTTTGCACAAACAAGTTACGTCAATATATCATTAATGTGGGAATTGTATTTTCCCCGTCTAGCTTTAATAGCGTAATTTTAATTCTTTCTATAATATTTTTCCACTCACCGAAAGAGCTTATTTGAATAATTGTTATGTCAGCAGAAATCCACAGATAGCAGAGACCTTGAATGATCACGTGGTCTATGCGTGGTAATCACATGATGCGTAGAATCTCTACGTTAAAGCCGAGTGTAATGTTTTAATCCGTATGATTTGGATTTTAGATTTGCAATGGAATAGACATGCGGTTGAACGTGGCTTAACGAGCTACGGGGTCTCTCCCCTGGTAGCACAGCGACGATGTTCGATGGCTAAGTATCTAATTACCTAGATGGCTATCTCCTTTAAACTATTGTAAGTGAAGTTTTCTAGAAGCGTTGCGTAGTGTTTAAATCCTAATAATGTCTAAACCCTAAACTTCTCTCTTCTCAAATATGTAAATATCTCAACATTGTAAATAATCTCACACTTATATTTTGTTCTTTAATAAACTTAATTAGTATCTAAATTGAGTTCTTTTCACTTGTCGTCTTGTGTTCTACCCTAGGTTCACAGTTAGATGTGGTCCCTTTCCCATGTGGACTGGTTTTGGGTGATATTCTTGAAATTTATTTTCCCCGAACCCAGACCCCCACATTAATAAACAAATTGCATATCAAGTTTTGAAACATGAAACTGAATTTGCAAGTTGACAAGCTTTCTGATTAGCAGTTCAACTTCATGCCTCCTACTGATTTAATAATTGATAATACTTGTAAATGAGTGCTTTTACTACTACAAGAGCTCTTACTTATATGGTCAAGTTTCATTCTTTGAACTTAAGAAACTCGTAGCAGCCAAAAGATAATAAAATATTAAATTAAATGAAAATACTAGTTTCTACAGGTATATATAGAAAATGAATTATAAACAAATACTATTAAACGTTAGAAAATTATCTTTTTTTTCTCTCACGAGACATCTTTATCAAGTATAAATATCGCTGTCGTGCGTTATTAAAAAGTTAATCGCTTTCGTGTTTAATAACTCTGCTGGTGAGATAATTCAGTGACTGTTATAAATTTTTAAAATTTAAAACAGTACAGTTTTTCAAAAAGATTAAATAAACTGATGAGGAGCCTTATATCTTGTTCAGTATAGTCTTTTATATTTCTGTGTTGATGCTTAACACTTGATAATAGTTCATTATTGAAACATCAAGTTGATATGTTTCAAGAATGAACTTTAAATATGAAGCAATTGAATTATAACATATCAATTGATTCATAGTTGAAGAAGTTTCATGTTAACCTCCAATCAACAGGCAATTTAGATCATTTTTAATAATTCATTTTTCGTGACATTTTGACTCGTTTCAAAGTATTTTGTAGTATCTCGCAGACTAAGTGTTATTTTTACAACAAGGATATCATGGCTACAGGTTTCAGAGCAAATTTTAAAAAAATTAACAAAAATTACCTTTAATCAAATTTTACAGTTAAGAAAAGAAAGTATTCAGCCATTCTAACTGTCAAGGTACAAAGGTTTAAAGTAATCACAGAGTATAAATTAGAAATGCGTTTCTATCAATGCTAGGAAAAAATTATTTCTATTAAAAGTAATCGAGTATTTCCAGAGAAAAACTGTTTCCAAATGTTAGATAAAAATAATCTTTGAAGACAGTGTAGTTATAAATTGACTAAATTACACGGGAAAAGAGAATTAGTAAGCAGCTAGTGAGGGATAAAAAAGATGTATTTAAGAATAAGTAGTCTCATATGGAGGGTTTGGAAGGCCTTCAGAGTAAGTCAATAAACATCAAAAAATGAAATAAATTGAAAGGAATATAATGAAAACAATGTTTTTCAAAATAAGAGGCAAAAAATACCTATTCTATTGTAAAGATACAATAGAATGCTTTTATTAACAATACAAATACCTTAGCTACAGTCCAAATAGAACTAAATAACTAAAGTTTGTAAAAATAGCTTCCATTTAATAAAAAAAAGCGAGCTTATGATAATCGTCTATTGAAATGTTTGAACAAGTCAGTCAATGTATTCTTCCGAATCATCACTTTCACTGTCATTCCCGGACTCGGAAGTTGAGACTTATTTTCTCTCGTTTAGTACAGGCAAACTCTTATAGAATGGGTGGTAGTGTGGTGGAATATACGATAGCGGATCAACCATATGCTTCTTTTTAAACGCTTTTACTAAGTTCGAAATGTTTCATGTTTGTATGTAAGGTTGGAATTTTGTGATCGATTTTTCACTTACTTCTCAATGCACCAGAGTTCTGAAATTTTGTATATTTATTGGGCCTTGATGACAATGCAATATTTTAATAATTTTAGAGCTCTCATTTATCAATTAAAAAAAATCGCAAAATTACGTTTGCACTCGGTAGGTTTCATTGGCGCCATCTATAGTATTTTTTAGAACTATTGGTAAAAGCGTTTTTTTAAAAAAGTTTTTTACACATCTCTTGTTTATTTCTACGCGTCTACGTTCTGAATAAATTAAGTTCTGACCAACATTTAACAAATTGGGAAACCTCCCTTTTGATGCCGGCTTTTAAATATTTCTCTCATAGAATATAAAATCATCTTGCAATGGTTTTTTATTATAAAAGTTAGAATTCGGCTTATTTTTGGAGCATCTTAACCATTTTCTGTTCAAGTAGTTAATCTTACTCCTTCCAGTATTTGGAAGGATCAGATTAAAGTGAACCAAGTCCATGTTTTGCCCATTTTGCACTAACTCTGCCATGGTAGTGTAGAAATGTTATATTTTTGTGACATAATAATTCAAGTCCATGGTTCAATTGGTATCCACTAGGCAGCAAGGACAATGAAAAGTCCACTGTTATTTTCAATGCAACTAATCAACTTTGAGATCTGTTTTCTCATAAATGAATCTCGTGAACTTGGTTCACTTTAACACTGAACCCTCTATTTGTCTTTGAATTATAAATACAATCTTACAATCTTTTCGCTTCATTTTTGTTACGTGAAATTGATTGGTATTTTAGCATTTATAGCTAAATCGATCAAACCATTATAACCATAGGTAAATTATTTTTTCCTTTCTTTTAATTCAGTAACTTCATCTTGAACGATTCTTAAACTTAACTGAATATTTCTAAACTGTGCAACAATAATTTAACTTTCTGTCCTGTGCAAGAATCCGATACTTAATGACATAACTGCGATTGGAATCTTTCTCTTTCAGATGTTTGATGAGACATGCCTCGATTTCTTGAGATTCTCGAGACTCCTTAGTTTCATCCCACATGAACATGTATATTTTATTATCGTTAAAGCTGTAGATTCCCAAATTATAAACATACATGCTTAGTTTGTAGAAAACTCTAGTGTTTGTAGAAAACTAAGTGTTAGGGCTTTGAAAGTTTGTGTACACATGTGTTCTGGATGACATTACACTAATTTAGTATGTTCAGAACTTAATTATCAGTTAATCGATTAAGTTAATTAAATTTTGATACCATACAATTAGCGCTACCTGGTAGTGAATGCGAGAAAAATTGTTTTCTCGATTCAATAATATTTATAATAATGAATTATAAATTAAAGACTTAAAAGTGGAAAACAATTTAATTAAAAAAATTCTTCTTTTCCGTACATCAATAAAAGTGTGTTTTAAAAACTGTTTTTTTAATAAATTTATAATAAATATTCGTTTGATATTGCTCCATGCTTAAAAAATTAAATGTTTTGACATGACTGCTGCAGATATTTTTGTTCAAAAGTCTCTTTGCAGTTTTTTTTTTAAATTACTGAAAAGGCAATTGGTGAGATATGCAAATTAAATTTGTCGTATGTACTCAGTCGTTTTCAAAGTTCGAGGTTGGATTTCGCTTGTCTATTTCATGTATCTTATTAGTGAAAGGGACGGTGTTGAATAAACCCCTAAAAATGGACTACTCCCCAAGAAAAGCCACAATATGTATCGTGGGTGGTGTATCTCTCAGTGGCGCTATGTTCCGTAGAGTTATTTTCGGTAACGCGTATCGAACAAAGATCGGGACATTAATGACCTAAAACAATGATCACTTGTAGCGGTTACAATTCACTGCCTTCTCCTTTTTATGGTAGGTGGCGCTACTAGAGCCATCCGGGTTTTTCCCATGATGCCTCTCTCTCTTCTTGACTGTGTACTTGTCTTGTGATGTTGTTCTCTGTCTTGTCTTGTGTCTTGTACCTTTTAATGTACTGTGCCGTGGAACTTAGCCATCTAATAAAAATGGTTCCTGAAATTGAATTGATTCTTAAACAGCGGCATTCCACGTAAACATGAGTCTCGTCCCTCTACACACTTATGTTGTTGCCACCATTGATGGCGTTATACCAGAGAGAACATGGCAAGAAATCGAGCACAGTCTTGATGTGCTTTGTGCAGCTAATAGTGCCCATATAGGTGGGTATAAATGACTTAAAAAACTTCAATATCACTCCTCATTTTGTACTTAATTCTACATATTTGTTTATTCATTTTCTTTCTTAATAAAATCTTGAAACTATAAAGAGACTTTGTGGACACCCTGTATTTCAAATAAAGAATAAATTTATACAGGAAGCTAGAAAACGATTTTATTCAAATAATCTATAAAATAGCGATTGGCATTTTTGTAACTTGAAACATTTAAGTTTTCTTAAAAGTTATATAAAGTATTTATTTTAAACACTGTTTCAAAGGATTAAGAAAAATCAAACTCACCTCATAATTTACAAGAAGAGTTGGTTAAAACTCTGTTTGATTTTGTATGTTTCAGTATATTTCTTTAAAAAATCTCCAAGAAAAATATTTTTCAGATTGCAATGATTCGGTTATATATATATAAATATAAGGCATGTCCACTTTAGAAGCTGATTTTTCAGTGCTGAAAGATATCAAACCAAAGTAATTGGCCGCTTTTAGGGTTGCAAACAGCCATGAAATATCAACCTCACCACAGAATTTACAAGGAGAGTTAGTTGCAAGCTTAGTTTCATTTCATCAGTCATCTCACATTTTATGCGCTGTTTGCAAGTATATTTTATCTTCTTAACTGAGACATTTCCAAGATATTTATGCTCATTTTTCTTCAGAAAATACTATGCGGAGTAAAAACTTTAAGTAAATGCATGTGTTGCCCAAGTTGCTGCATTTCAGCGCACATGTTGAAATACTTTTCGGTAAACTTTGTATGTTATAAAAGATATATAAATAAATAGTTTCGAAGTTGATATCAGATTTCCTTAATATTTAGTATGATATACATAGAAAAAAAAATTCAAGAAAGCTATTTCATTTTGTGCTGAACTATTTATA